>JACDJE010000132.1:0-158952 GCA_016647715.1 Pavo muticus
GTCTAGGAGAGGTGGAGCCTGGCTCCACCCCTTCCAGGCACACAGGTGAATTGCTTTCACCTGTGCTCCCATGGCTGACTCAGTGCTTGCCTCAGGTGGTCAATCAGAGGTTCAGGCCATGATTCAACAGTTCCCATACACCTGTGAAGAAGCTCATGGTGCAGCAGTGGATGTGGCCTGAAGGTGGTCACAGCCCGTGGAGAGCCCCTGCAGGAGCATGACCCAGGCTGGAGTTGCAGCCCATAGAGATGAGCCCATGCTGGAGCGGGTGGTCTGGGAGGAGCTGCAGCTCAGGGAACTTGTGCTGGAACACTCCATTCCAGAAGGACTCTATTTTGTGGTAAGAAACGATACTGAAGCAGTTCTTGAAGAACTGCAGCCTGTGGGATACCTACACGGAATCCATTCATGAAGGATGGCATTCTGCACTGGAGGGACTCCATGCTGAAGTAGGGAAAGAGAAGGAGAATGAAGGAGTAGAAACAACTTGTTATGCACTGACTGCAGCTCCCGTTCCTCGTTTTTCTGAGCTGTTTTGAGGGGAGAAAGTAGAAGAAGGTGGATGAAGGAGAGTGTTGTTAAATGGCAATTAGTCAGGACTAGGGAAGGGGATCCAAGGTGTTTCTCTATGTGTTTGTTTAACTGTTAATGTTTTCTGCTTTTTTTTCTTCTTATTACCTAAAACAATTGTTAAAATTCTGTTAAGTGGCAATAAGTAATATTAAGCGGAGACTGTTTTGCCCATAATAGCAGGTAGTATGTGTGTGAGACACTCCAGCAATAAAATAGCATGCCCTGGGACTGGACTAATTGCAGTAATTCTGAAGTTCCAGGGAAGTCTTGATTCTGGTATTGTAAATATGTCTTATTGTGTTGTGGTGTAAGTGTTGCGCCCGTACTGAGGGAAGGTACAAACTGTGTATAAACAGGTGGGAAAATAAGACTGTGACGTAACAAAGAAAGCTCCTGTTGGATGGGAAAGATTTGGGAAGAACTCCACTGGCCTGGAGCCCACGTTCAAGAATGTCAGCATGGCTGATATAGAGGGGCTACAGTGTAAAACCCTAGGAGAATGGTGTGTTGTTCTGCTGTGAGGCACACCAGGGCTTACAAGATGTTTACAACAGGGCTCCAAAGGGGACTGGGGCAGCTTAACAGAGCTAGCAATTTTGGTTGATGGTGTCTGTGAAAGTAAAGGTTTGCTAAAAGTGGCTTTAACTAGTGCCCAGCAGGAAAGGGAGGATTCTGGTCAGAAGTTGGCATTTAGTAGCACTGAAATGGACAAATTGCAATGCTGCTTTTGGGAGCACATACAGCTTAGAAAGACTGACCTAGAAGGGAACTCTGATTCATTGGAAGGTTAAACAAGGGAAGTTAAGCAAGCTTCCAGCCATGAGAAGGCAGACAGCAAAAACATGCATGAGGGAGGCTGAACCATAGTCTCTGCTTGGAGCAGGAGGAATCTCTCCCTTATCCCTGAAGTCCCTCTAACCAACAGATATGAAGCACTGGGGATGGAAAGAGAAGAAGGTGTGGATAATAGTTCAGACTCGGAAAGGGACAACCATGTTAATATGGTCCAACCAAGGACCCAAATCAGAGCCAATGCCACCAAAAAAAGGTGAAAGGTATTAGTAATTGGGGACTCCTCTGTGAAGGTCACTGAGGCACCCATTTGCCTCCCAGATAATACCTCTAGAGAGTTTTGCTACCTGCCTGGGGCGTGCAGTCAGGACATCAGGAAGGCACTATCAGGTCTAATAAAATTGGAAGACTACTATCTGCTCCTGCTCTTTCAAGCTGAGTCATAGGAGGCTGCAACTAGGAAATTACATACAAAATATTAAAAAAGATTTTATGTCCCTTGGGAAGATGTTAAAGGAATCAGGAGCATAGGTATTGTTACCTTTCATCTGGGGATCCCTGGGCAACTGGGACCCAGGCAGAAAGAAGATAACAGACCAGTTGAAGGAATGGCTGTATGGATGGAGTCATGCTCAGTGTTTTGAGTACTATGATGTTGGATGTACCTTCAAGAGACTGGGCATGTTAACATCAGATGGGACACAACTCATTAGGAGGGGCAATAATATACTGAGCAGCAAGCTGTTTGGGCTGATCACTAGAGCTTTAAACTAGATTTGATGGGAGAAGGAGATGTACTTCTGAGTGACAGAGAAAGGCGGAGGAGAGCTGTCACTTTAGGAAACAGCTTTTGAAAACCTCAGATTTGTCCCAGAGCAATGTGGGAGGGTTCCTCCAAGAAGGGAATGCGGCTGACAGCCCAGCTGAAGTGACTCTACACTAATGCATGCAGCATGGGAAATAAGCGGGAGGAGATGGAAGCCACAGTCCAACTAGAAAGCTATCACCTAAATGCTATCACAGAAACATGGTGGGATTAATCACATGACAGGAATACTACAACAGAGGGCTGCAAGCTTTTTATAAGGATAGGCAAGGCAGGAGGGGCAGGGGAGTTCTCCTCTATATTAAGAAGTGGATTGTGAAGAACTGCCACTGTGAAGCAGCCACAGTCAGGTTGAGAGCATGTGGGTTAAAACTAGGGATGAGACCAATAAAGCACATTTGGTGGGTCAGGGTCTACTACAGGCTGTCTGATCAAGGGGAGCCTGTGGACAAGGTCTTCTTGCTTCACCTTGCAGGCTCTCATCCTGATGGGGGATTTCAACCATCTAGGCATCTGCTGGGAAAGGAGCACAGCAGGCTGCAAGCAATCCAGGAAAATCCTGGAGTCTGTTGAGGATAACTTCCTTGTTCACCATAGGTGAAGCATTACTGGACCCATTGCTCACCAACACAGAGATCATTAAAGAAGTTAAGACTGGAGGTGATCTGGGCTGTAGCAGCCATGCCCTGTGGAGTATGGGCCTGGCAAACAGAAGAGACAAGACTCTGAACTTCAGAAGAGCAAACTTGTTTAAGAAATTATTGAATGGGATTCCCTGGGAAGCTGTCCTTAGGGACACAGGAATTGAACAGTGGTGGTAGCTCTTTAAGGGCACATTTCTGAGAGCAGAAGAGCTCTCCATTCCCCTACATAAGAAATCAAACAGAAGAGGCAGGAAACCAGCCTGGCTGAGCAAGGACCTGCTGGTCAAACTGAGGAAAAAGAAGGACATGTACTTGCCTCAACTGCCTGTACATATGGTGTGGGAAGAATGCAGGGGTGCCATCAAGGCATGCAGAGATGGGGTCAGGAAAGCCGAAGCACAGATGGAACTGAACTTGGTGAGGGATGTGAAAAACAACAAGAAGAGATTCTACAGGTACATCAGAAGAGGCAGGAAAAGGAGAGTGTGCCCCTCTGATAAATGGAAAGGTAGAACTGGTTTCAGCAGACATGGAGGAAGCTGAGGTATTCAACAAACCTCAGTCTTCACTGCCAGTCAGCCTTCCTGCAACTCTCACGTCCCTGACACTCTAGGCAGGGGTTGAGGGAGCAATATCCCTCCCATTGTATGATATCTGAACCTTCCTCACCTCCAGAAAAGTGTGTGACTAGCTGTCATAGGAGCCCCAAAGAAAACTGTATACCCTGAGATCAGTTGAATGATAAAGTACCAGCCAGTCCTGTGGATTCTTGGACTGGGACAGTAGTCAAAATCACTAAGAAAGTGGCCCCTATTGTTTGAAGAGTAATGCTTACTGAATTGTTGGTCTTTGGAAACAGGACAGTGAAATGTGTGTTGAATCATGCCCTCTGATTTCATTTTTATATCCTCACTTTCAGAGTTCCTGGCTCTGAGGCTGGTGAATGGCAGTGGCTGTGCTGGACGGCTAGAAGTTTTCTACAATGGGACATGGGGGAGCGTTTGCTCCAATCGTATGTCTCAACTCACTGCAGTAACTGTATGCAAACACCTGAACTGTGGAGATGGTGGGGAAATTGAAAGAGATTTCAAATATGGTAGAGGTTCTGGGCCCACATGGATGGATCACGTTGAGTGCACTGAGCAACACAGCTTTCTCTGGCAATGTCAGTCAGACCCCTGGGATCCTCAGTCATGTGATAACCGAGCAGAAGAGACGCATATTTCTTGCCCTGGTAAATACAAATACACCCGTGCAGTACCTCCCAAACATACATACATCTGCACATGTATACATGGACAATGTGATGCTTACCTCATGTTTGTTTCCAGTTTATATTATTTTTAGTTTCATGAAATTGGCACAAACATTTTGTCTACATCTCTGCTGAAAATGAGTAAATTAAAATGATATCAGTGTTAAAATCCAAGGGAGAACCCTGACAGGATGCTGCCATTGCTTATCTGTACATTAAAAATCTGTGAAATGCAATTAGTCTGTGAGATTTCAGTTAAGATGAGACTATTCAAGAGGATTAGAGACATATATGTATTTCTATATGTATGGAGGCAAAGCAGTGCTTATATACCTATAAATACATATGCATGCACATAACCAAGTGCAAGTGTATGTTAGTTCAGTTCTAAATTATCATTTCTGGTGCCTGCTTTTAGGACAGTGTTTCATATCCATGGGTTCCCACTGAAATATAAATAATTTTTAGATAACATTCAGATTTCTTGAAAGGCATTTCTAGAGAAAAGAAAGCAAAGTCATCAGAGAGTTTCAAGAAGATTTTTTAATATACAGTAATAGCCAAACACTACTAAACGCCAACTACTACACCAACTACTAAATAGGTTACACATTTATTATAGGAGAAATGCAGTTGATGATTAATGCTCAGGAAGTTTATACTCCTTCACTCTTTTCAGAGAATAATCTGATCATTTAATTCAGTATTTAATTTCTGCAGGAAGAAAAGGAACAGTGACTCCAGCCACATTTACTGAGTGTCCAAACTCTACAAGTTGCTCAGGTACTTTTACCCCTTTGTTTTTCCTTATTAGTCGCTATGGACCTTACTGCTATTCAGGCAATACAGATGCTTTTTTATTCTG
Source organism: Pavo muticus (assembly GCA_016647715.1). Taxonomy (NCBI): domain Eukaryota; kingdom Metazoa; phylum Chordata; class Aves; order Galliformes; family Phasianidae; genus Pavo; species Pavo muticus. The sequence goes on from JACDJE010000132.1 coordinate 4,956, forward strand.
CAGACAAGGAGAAGTTACGTGTTGTAGGAGGAGAGGATGCATGCTCAGGAAGAGTGGAGATTTGGAATCAGGGTTCCTGGGGAACAATCTGTGATGATTCCTGGGATGTGGCAGATGCTAATGTTGTATGCAGGCAACTGGGCTGTGGTTCTGCTGTGTCTGCTCTGAGTGAAGCTGCCTTTGGGGAAGGGACAGGTCCCATCTGGCTGGAGAAGGTCCACTGTAAAGGAACAGAACTGTCACTTTGGGACTGTCCTTCCAAGCCCTTGCTTGGCAAAAACTGTGATCACAAGGAGGATGCTGCCGTGCATTGCTTAGGTTAGTAAAATGGTGCTATGATTCATCACACAAACTGGGGAGGGAGATGGCTAGAGGAATATTATGCCATCTGTCCATCCCGGTGATAAGCCTCTTTATAATTCTGACTAAAGGAACCTCACAAATGATGTGAATATATTACTCGTACTTTTCAGTTACCTCTTCCTTAATCTGGACTCATGTTTCTTTTGTAGGTGTGACAGAAACAACAGCATCTTCCACTAGAGCAGGTAAAACATTTCTTCTTCACCCTTTCTTCCTCTCATCAAATTAGGGACTTTTATTGTCACTGATACTGCATAACAGGTAAGTCAGAAGTGTATCAACCTGCTTTAGCAGGGGGGTTGGACTCAATGATCTCTTGAAGTCCCTTCCAACCCCTGCTGTTCTGTGATATTCCAGCTCATCAGAAAGCATCTCCCACAGCCATTTGTAAAGGAGAGCTGAGTGGCACTATTTCTAGCTGCTGAATTCTTTCTCCTTGAGCAGAAATTATGCAGCAGGTGACCTGCCTCACTGTGCTACCATGAGCATACGAGGAGGCTTCAGAGGAGCAGCCTTTGGGTTACTGGCTTCTTCTCTATGTGCTGCCTCTTCGTTTCCATTTAGCTTCACCCCGCCGCTCAGTGACAAACAACATGAGAGTTTCAGTGCCTGTCATCCTCTGCATCATCCTGGGAGCCCTTCTCTGCCTGGTTCTTGCCATTCTCGCTGGACAGATCCAAAAAGCCAGGGCACAGCAGAGAGGTGTGTTGGTATAAAATGCTTCCTTGAAATGGCTGGCAAGTTTTTAGCTGCCTGGGGGAGCAGGGGAGGTGGGTGGCTGAGGTAAATGACACCTGCTGCTGCACTGAGATTTTCACTCATTCCCTGTCAACTAGTACAACTGGAAACTGACAGCAGCCAGGATAACCACGGGGAGTCTTGGGTCTGGTCTTCCTCTGTAGGGGACTTGAAGTGACCTACCTATGTGGAGAGGAACGTAGACAAGTGGACAGGGGAACTGGCTTGAGAGTGGAAAGTGAGGTCAATCTGGAGAAACAGTTTTGCAGTGAGAAACAGCAGAAATGCAAGGAAGGATAGTCACCTTACTAAAGGTGGCTTTTAGGGTATCAAATCAGTACAGCAACTGGAAACCTCATAGCTAGTAGCACATTAGATCTCAGACAAATGAGTAGTAATATCTCCAGTTCAGACTGTAGATCTACATGAGATCTTTCCCTGAAGTGCCATAAACATCCAGAAAGCTTTCAGTCCCTTGAATAAGGAAGGAGTTATTAGAAGATAAAGCAAAACACAACTTTAAACAAAGAAACTTAGATCTGCACAGAGACAGAATAAATTGAATGGACACGCTTCTTCACCCAATATCTAAGGTCTCTTTGTCAAAATAAACTTTTTCTCCACACTTATTCTTAGCCAGCACCTCTTAGTGACTTTCTGGGTAGTAACCAGATCATGTAGACCCTGTTAGATCCCTCCTTTTCACTACCACGGCCTGAGTATGGACAGAGACTGTGAATGATGATGCGTTTTACCTTCAGGCTCCAGCCTATCCTTCAATGAGGCTGTCTATGAGGAGATTGACTATAAACTGATGAAGGAACAGCACGGGATGTCTGGCCTCTCAGGTATGTGTGTCTTGTTCTCATCAAGAGAAACAAACTGAAGCTAATTTCTTCTGGTGGCCCTAGTCTGAAACTGCAGCTCACACATTTACCAGGAAACTGAACAGTTCCTACACTTGAGGAGTTTCCTATCCTGTGTATTCTATTAATTCTTCTCTAAGGGACAATTCATTTTGTGCTGTTCCCACTGTAGCCAGAGAACATAGTCCAGCATGCCTGCCTCCCAAACCCTTACTCCTCACCCCACCCACTCCCTCACAAAAAAAATAAGGAAAAAAAAAAGCTTTTGCTACAGGTATTTAAAGCAGGAAAACAGGAATAAATAAATCTGTAAGCCCCTACCAACAGCCACACGCCTCTGTCATCTTATTCCTGTTGATTGCTTTCTCACTTTACAGCTTGCCTCTCTCATGAGTTCCAGAAGGATTCTTGGCTATTCTATTGTAAGCCCTTTGCATTGTAGGATTAATACCAACTGCCCAAGAATCCGCTTCTCCTCCAAAGAAACACCTTAGCTCACTTAGTTATCTTTACTACAGTACTGATTGAAGACTGCAGGCACTCTTCCAAATGACAATGTAGATCATGTGCTTCAAGTAGAAAGAATGCAGTCAGATTTGACTGGCTTCCTTAATTCATTTACTTAGCCTACCAGTCCTTTTATATGCACTGAAGTCACTTAAATGACTAAAGTCACTTTCCTGTATATTATGCATTTTTTTTCTGATTGATCTTTGCATTCTATGAAACAGCATGGGTTTTGGTTTTTTTGTCATTGTTTATACCTTACATCTGTATTAACTTAGCCACAATCAGTAGCAGTATAATTTGTTACTTTACATCAAAGGTCCTTCAGAACTATATTTAGATATGTCCCCTGTTACCTTTATACATTACTATGGCTGCCTTGATAAACAGCTATATTAGAGAGCAATAAACAGAATGTATATAATCCACACTACCAGTCATACTCAACCCCATACTACTTGACCTAGATACATAGCTTCATGGATCTTCCAACCTGTTTTTCACATTATGCAGTTCAGCAGCTTAGGAGAGTTTGCTGTGACATCACACTTTCTCATTTGCCTCCTTTCTTATTCAGAGGGTTCCACAAATGAACGATTCTATGGTGGAGACTGTGACAAAGAAAGCGGTCCTGGAGCAACTCAAGGTAATGCAAGATAGGGATCCTACAAAGAAAGAGACTTGTAATTTCCAAAGCATTATTGATGATTGAAACACTTTTTTCTTGCTGTGCTTCATGTTGAATAGTGATGTTAGAAGAAAGCCAAAAATTTTTGTTTAATTTCTTTTGTGGAAGTGTGTCATACAATCTTTACTTGAGAAGCTGAAAATGAAATAAATCTTTGTTGGCGGTATTTCACTCTTCACAGGATCAAGCCACTAGAAACTGTAACTGTAATGTCATGCAAACTGTTGCTTAATTTCTTACATGAATGGGGGCAATTAAGACAAAAAAAAAAAAAAAAAAAACACGGCATATTATTGGAGTTGAATAGGAAATTTTTACCCCGGTGATGAAAAAATGCAATCTGCCAGATGTGGGGAGAAGAATTGTATTTTCTTAGTGATAATCAAGATACTCATGTAAATATTGCCTTCTCTCAGATAAATCTATTGCCAAAAGCACAACCAGTTTTGGACTTCAGCTGCCCATATTTCTAATTCTCTGCTGTGATGTCTTTTATTTTCTACTGATTTTATTATATCTAGGTTTTTAATTATTTAAACTTTTACTTAAATTTTTAAACCTTTACTTTCCTTACTTGTTTTGAAGTTTTCACCGAGAAGAAAATCATTCCAAGTAAGATCTCTTTTTCTTTCTTTCAGATTGACTATTGAATACTGGGTGAAAAAATGAAATAGGAGCACTTTGATTAAATTTTAATTTTACATGTGTATTGATTATATATGCATTGTGCGTGCATGTATATACCATAAAACACTGAAAACTAAGGTTCAGTGGGGGATGACTTCCAGATAAGTACAGATTACTGAGCTAGATGCCCCTGAGAAATCAGAACTTGACATCCTGGAGTTTTTTTTATCTCCCTGAACAATTTTCAGAATTAACGAGTTTGAATTCTGCGAAGAAATACTTCTGGTTTCTCCCATGATGATTCTGTCCTACCCTCAGATTTCCAAATCTGACAAGCCTGCACAAGCAGCTCTGAAGTAAACGTGCATCTGGCTTTATTCAGCACTTTCTGGTCTTCATTTGCACGCTCAAACCTGCTCTGGAAAGCTCTCTTAGGACAGAACTCTGTTTTAGGGCAGCTTTCCCTCATTAGCATCTGTGGTTGGTTTCACTGATTCCCTCCTCTAAAGACAGTGGAAAACGAGAGACAGGGAAAAAGAACTGCAAATATTTTTCTCCAAAGGTTTGGCCCAAATTTGTATCCAAACATCCAGAGGTGACAGCACAGGGCAGCTATTTAGCTAGACTATTTCACTGAAGTTTAACAGAGAGTGGTAAAAGTAATGAAAATACAAGGAAATAGGTGCTTCACAGAGGTAGACACAGAGCAATTTGTTATTGTGCAATTATGAAATAAAGTGGGGAAGACTACTCTGACATAAATTTTTCCACTAACTGCATTCTTCCAGATGTTTGTCCTGTTCATCTTCTATGTTGGTTTCTGCTTCTACTTGTTACAACAACATATGACAATTATTGGAGCTATATCACTGTGATATACTGTAGAGTCCTCAGGAGGAACCTTAGTTTCTTACCATTCATTATCATAGTACTGTCGTTATTGCAGGCCTTATTTTTGGATTATAAGCTAGTGCTCTCTGTAGTGGAAGACCTATCCCTGTTACAGTTAATACCTGTACTGTTTCAGAAGTCCCACCATTGCCCGGAAATAACCTGGAAGGTGGTTATGATGATGTAACAGATCCTCCTGGACCTGAAGATGCTTCTCTTTCTGGCCAGAATAAGCAAGAAATCATTGGGGTCTCAGACGAATGTGACAGAAACAATGATTCATGGAAAGGTGAGGCCAGAAGAGCACTGCTGCTAATTTTTGTATCCTATAGTTACTGTACCAAACTCAGGGGAAATCAAGGTGGAGCATACCTCAAAGGATCACCTAGACTTTATCTAATCACTGTAAGGAAGAAATGCTATCTCATGGAATCATACAATGACCTGGGTTGAAAAGGACCATAATGATCATCTAATTTCAACCCCCTGCTACGTGCAGGGTCGCCAACCACTAGACCAGGCTGCCCAGAGCCACATCCAGCCTGACCTTGAATGCTTCCAGGGATGGGGCATCCACAATCTCCTTGGGCAACCTGTTCCAGTGCATCACTACCCTCTGTGTGAAAAACTTCCTCCTAATATCTAACCTAAACATCCCATGTCTCAGTTTAAAACCATTCCCCCTCATCCAATCACTATCCACCCTCCGTAAACAGCCGTTCCCCCTCCTGTTTATACACTCCTTTCAAATGTTGGAAGGCCACAATGAGGTCTCCCTGGAGCCTTCTCTTCTCTAAGCTAAACAAGCCCAGTTCCCTCAACCTTTCTTCAGAGGAGAGGTCATCTGATCGTCTTAGTGGCCTTCCTCTGGACCCGCTCCAAGAGCTCCATGTCCTTCCTCTACTGGGGGCCCCAGGCCTGGACACAGTACTCCAGATGGGGCCTCACAGGAGCTGAGTAGAGGGGGACAATCACCTCCCTCTCCCTGCTGGTCACCCCTTTTTTAATGCAGCCCAGAACACAGTTGGCCTTCTGGGCTGCAAGCGCACACTGCTGGTCCACACTGCTGCTCAAGTCCAGCCTCTTGTCAACCAGGACCCCCAAGTCCTTCTCCGCAGGGCTGCTCTCAAGGGTTTCTTCTCCCAGTCTGTATAAACACCTGGGATTGCCCTGGTCCACGTGCAACACCTTGCACTTGGCCTTGAAGAACCTCATTAGAATCACATCTACCTACACTCTTCCTACACTTGCTAGACTGGTCTCTCAGCCAATTCAGTACGTGTTCTCACAACTTCTGCAGGTAATCTATACCTATGTTATGTTGTTTTTCTCCTTATAGCTATAAAATTCTTGCCTGTTGCCTCATTTGTCTTGCCTGCTGGAAATTAAAATTGCTGCCTCTTGTTATGACTTCCATGAGGATCGATAGATTCATTTATCTTTGTAACAGCTTTTGAGCACTCAAAGGTTGTTAACATATCTCCCCTCAGTTTTCTTTTGTATTTTGTCTCTGTACAATGAAGCAATCTAAATTAGTGAATTTTCTACTTAGGCCTTCTTGGCTTGACCTTTGATCATTCTGCATCTCTACCCAGACTATTTCAGTGGGTCCGTATCTTTCTAAAACTGTTTCATAACCAAAATTTTACCATATTTCTGTGCAGTATAATAGAAAGACCTCACTACTGTCAAGTAAACCTGAGTTCATGTGTCTTACAGAATATCCTTCTGTTTACACATCAGTGTGATATTTCCCTTTCTTGCAAGAAGATGGTATTTCTGACATCTGGACTGCTGCAACTCTAAATCCTGTTTGCAAAGTAACACATACCACTAGAATCTGATCTTTCTACTTGTGCAGTTGTTTGTTTCTCCCTCCTTCTTCAATCTTCAGTGTCATTAGATTTTATCAGAAGATACCAGGGGTTGCTAAATTTGGTAGTACAATAAAGGCTGCATGTCCCTAGCTCCAGCAAGTAGCAAGGCTGAGTAGGCATACACATATAATAGGAATGTACAGATACAGTATATGCAGATGCACAAGGCTAGACATTGAGAGCGATACAGACAGAAAGCATAGTGCTCAAACAGAAGCAGCACCAATGGCTTCATCTTGTTCCCTTCTCTGGCTGATCAGCATGAAATTATCCATGAGTTGGTGGATAACTTTTATATACATACATACTGTGGATCCCTCCAGTAGTTGAACTTAGACGGTCTTATGAGATGCTCCCCTTGGATCTTGTTTTCCAGTTGCTGGCACCTGCAAGTATGGACCCCAGAGGCCCACACACCACTTCACTTACCCTTAGACACTCAGTCTGGAAACTCCTGGCCTCCTAGTTATCCCACACATCCACATGCACACTAATACCATTGTGTGCACAGTGACTCCCCCAGTAACTGTGCTCAGACATGCAGTCCACTACATAACTGAATTCCCTCATCTTCTCCAGATACCAACACTTGGGCATGTAAGCACTCAAGACCTGGAGCCCCAGTCCACTTGGTGGTCCCTAGATCTCCACTCATTTCAGTCTCTCCAGTTGCTGTAATGACATACACACATCCTTCTGACCTGTGGTCCAACTCACACGCACATGGAATGGAGAATCTCTTCACTCAATAATATTAACAGTTAAAAATTGTTTAATAGAAAGACAGGACAGAGAGTGCTGACAGGGCATGGCTAAACAAGCACACTGAGCAGCAGCTTGTTTACGTGCCACCAGTTCTTACCCCTTACCATTATATTTTCTCACTCTTGTTCCTCCCTAAACCATCCTGAATTCTCTTTCCCTGCTTTTGATTCCTACCTTAAACATCCCATAGTAATTCTATTATAACCCAAGATGCTCTTTTCTGTATCTCATAACGTCTCATACTTTTCTGTGCAGTAACCACCATCAGTCAGTAAGATGAGTTATATCCTCTTAGTAGATTTCAAACAGCAACAATGGGTTGATCATTCTCCTGTGGTAGCCTTGGGAGGATCCAAATTAGGGCATACTCTTGGGAAGGACAAGGCTAGATCTACTAAATTTGCAATATGTCAGATAAAGAGAGCAAAAAATGCTTTTTAAAACTTGAGGTGGTAAAACATGGAATTGGGTTCTTTAGGCACATTGAATAATTGCTTTCATTAAAAATGATTATCATTAGAGTTCATTAAAAATGTTTATTGGGAAAAGTATGCTTGATCCTTGGATATTTTTATATATGTGGCAGGAAGTAGAATAAAATAAGCTTTTCTCAAGTCTTTCTGGAGGAGGCAACAGACAGCCCATGCTGTCATCTGCACAGCCATGCAGGTGTAACACATGCAGAATGTGCATTTATCTCAGTGTTCTTCCCTTCATGTTTTCAGACTGGAGTCCTGATGTGTCAAGAAACAGAACATCTGAAGCTCAGAGAGATTTATCCCCTGCTCTTGAAGACACAGGGTATGATGACATTGAAGAGCTGGGACAGTGATCGAGACTGCTGAGCAGTGCTGAACAGTTTTGGAATACATCACTGTTCAAAAAATGCTAATTGGAACCAGAAAAGCTTGCATTTAGGATTAGTTTTCATAAGTTTGGTTTATTTGCAGAGAAGTGTTAACATATGTAGAAGAAATACAAACATAATTGCTAAGACAGTTTTTCAAACTTCCCTTGACTGCTTGGACAATTTTGCTTATTATTACTAAATATCTTCATTGTTTTTTTTTTTTCTATTGAAGTAATTTTTCAACATGTGGTGTTTTCTTACTAAAAACTGTTTAAAGATCTTTTCTCAAAAGCATGTTTCTGTCACGGTTTTATGATTTTTGTTATCAGTATCCCACATCATAACATCATGTAGCGCACTAGGAGTTAAAGAGTTAATGCTCCAGTTCCATGCAGCATCAATAGTTCCAGGTACTTGGTTCTCTGAAGAGAACTACAAATCCCAGAAGATTTTCACTGTTCCATTTCCATTTTCCATTTAGAGGGAAAGACAAAACTTCTCGCAGGTCACAAGATGCTCCCTTTCTTTTACTTCTCATCTCTGTGGTGTGTGCTCCCTAGCCATCTCGCCTTCAGAATAAGGCCTTCAGTTTTGGATACCCTCTCTCTCATTTAATTTGATTTATTAGCTTCAGTTCCAATTATATTGTATTATATTATCTCGCATTCCACTATCATATGTAGTGAATTATTTTTCTCCCTTAGCTCGTTGCTGCTGTTTTGTTCTTAGGTCCATCTCCCTACCCTTTCCCCTTTCCCCTCTCCTGGAGCATTGGTCAGTGGGTCCCTCTATCCCATTAGTCACAGAACTGGGCTCAACCAGCCCTAAACCTTTTACAGTTTCTCTCCCAAATCCACAGAACTTCTTTCTGGAGATTACTAGGAATGGGGAATGAACTGCAAGAGAATTATTGATGCTGTGTTTCATCTTTTGGATGTTTTATTGGTCACATGAGTGTAGAGTCCTGAATTAATTTTCTATATAGTGCTTTATAAGATGAGAAACTCAGTGGGAGGCTGTTCCTGTCCTTACTTAAGATGCAGAACTATGTACTAGTGAATCACAAATGTGACCAGAGGGAGAAACTTTGATTCTCTTTTTCTCCTTCTATGCCTAAATCATGTAGTTTCACCCTGGCAGGCAGCTAAGTAAAACACAGCTGCTCGCTCAATCTCCGCAGGTGGCATAGGGTAAGAGAATCAAAAAGGTAAAAGTGTGAGAATTCATGGGTTGAGATAAAGGCAGGGGAATAGGTCTATAGATCATTATTCAGGCTAAGGGGGGGAGGGAGGAGTCTGTGACACAGTTACAAGATGCAGTTGAAGTGTATTTTGGAATTGCACAGGATTTCTTGTGGGATGATTAGGGGCAGGAACAAAAGATGGGAAAAGGAGTTTAGGTGAGCAGAGGAGGAACAAGTGTGAGAAAACAGAGGAGTAACAGGATAAAAGGCCCAGCTGCACACAGATATTTAACATACTTGTCTAGCTATGTCCTTTGCCTGTTCCATATTTATATTAAAGTCCTTTCTAATTCTTTCCAGGGTGAAGGGTCTCTGTTGTTTGTGCACATGTATGTGTGGCTGATTCGAGCAAGTGGACTGAGATCACAAGCCACAGGGGCCTGTGTATCTGTGGTGCCAGTGACTAATGTGATCACGGTGTGAGCTGTGAGGTCAGATGTGTGTAAATGGTGCATATGTGCACTCTGTGTGCCTGTGCCTACTGGAAATACAACTTCAGCCTCACCACTGGTTGGACCTAAGGAGAAGGACATGGAGCTTCTTGTCTCTAAATTGAAGAGAGATGGATTTGAACAACGGACTGTCTGATCTGCATGGATAGCTGCCTGTGTAACACTACAGATAATACAAAAAATGAAAGACAACGATTGTTTCTTATGCTACAGTCTAAAGCACAGAAAACTATCAGCTGGAACAGGCATAGTCGATATCAGTGTAAAAACTGCCAGTAACAGCACTAACTTTATTACTAACTAACTAGGTAACTTGTGATATACAATTCATTAAGTGATTCTTAATTTTGCTTCATCTGTGGGCAGGCCTTCAAAGGATCACTGGGATCCCTCTAGTCCTTCATACATTTTTAAGGCTACTCTGAGATTTGTTCAGAAGCTGTGTGGTACTACTAAAGGAACTATTTAAAATAAGATCTAGGATATAGAAATTGCATCAACGTAATGACTGGGCATCAACTTCTTTAGCAGACAAAGTGAAGGCTTCTTCCTTCACGGTACATAAGTTTGTCACTTGATGACTTGCTCTGCCATGTATCCATCTTTACACAGATAGCCAGGCTATTGTATAAGGGAAAGCAGAGTCCTGACCAGAATGGCAGAACCAAAAAGTCCAGGTATAAGCATGATATATAAGAGAAACATGAGATATAAGTGACATAAGACTGCGGCAGACTCTCCCATTGTCTTGGTGTCAAAACTCGCCCTCCGTTCTAGGACTTTACTTAATTATCGTTAGTAAAAATACACTTGACTACAGAGAAATAGACATCTCTAGTGCCCTCCAGTGGTTACAGAAATTGATGCTTCAGAAAGAGGGAATGGTGACATGCTACAATGAATGTGGTTTCCAATATATTTATTCCTTTACATTTCTGTAAACTCCTTCTGTATCAGAAGACAGTTGTTGTGAACAGTTAGGAAGGGAATGATAACCTCTTTTTGTCACACGCACAAAAAAAAAAAATCAGTTTTTTTTTTTTTTCACTTTCTAGATTATTAGTGATACAAAGACACTCGAGAGAGAAAGTTCCTACTTGAGTTTTTTCATGAAACTAAAATCAAGTTGCCCCTTTCAACCACTGTAGATAATATCTGCTGGTTTGCAGAATAGTTTGCATATTAATAGAAACAGAAGACACGACTAGTATACTTTGATAAGATACTGTTTATTCTTAAAAACACAGTTATTTTTGAGAACACAAGACAAGAAAACAGCAAGTTATTTCCACACCCATCAGCTGTCAGAAGCACATAATCTTTAGTTTCATGCTTCCCTCCACAGTCATTATTTAAACCTTTTCTACTATCCTTGACTCTCTTGTGCTTGCGTCCTGCCAACAAAGAAATGACCTCTCACAGCAGGATAATTCTTCAGGAAAATTTGCAACAGTTAAGTGGTTCTGAATGTACTTGGATCAATTAGTTCAGCTGCTACCAACAGGAATGCTCTATTTCACTGCCCCTTACTGAAATGAACGATCATACAACCAAATATGTCAACTCAGCTGGCTAATTTGGTGTATGATTAATCCCCAAAAGATTCCCATCATCACCAGACAGACAAAGTGCTTGTTCTACAGAGTTAGTTCAAAAGGACAAAATATTCAACAATACAACTTCTCAGAATGAAGATGTGAGGTTGAAAAGTATGATGCAAAGGACAAAGATCATGGAACCACAGAATGGTTTGGGTTGGAACGGACCTTTAAGATCATTTAGTTCCAACTTCCCTGCTATAGGCAGGGACACCTCCCTCTAGAACAGGTTGCTCAAACCCCCATCCAGCCTGGCCCTGAATGCTTCCAGGGAGAGCACATCCACAACCTCACTGGGCAACCTGTTCCAGTGTCTCACCACCCTCACAAAAAAGAATTTCTTCCTAATATCTAGTTTAAATCTATCCTCTGCCATTTTAAAACCATTTCCCCTCATCCTGTCGCTACATGCCCTTACAAGACGTCTCTCTCCAGCCTTCCTTTAGGCCCCCTTCAGGTACTGGAAGGAGGCAAGGAGGAGGAAGAAAGTCTCACCCTGCTTCCTTTCATGAACAGGAGCACCTTGGCCAACCCCTTTCACCTTCCCGGAGCCACAGAAGGACATTGGGCACGACGGCATCACAGCAGTCGCACACCTGGCTCGCAGAAGGGTTCACTTCAAAGCTGGACTTCCCAGCTCAGATCACGACAGTCACTTCTCACCTCATCAGCTCCCTTCCCTTTCAGTCAGTCTAGAAGAGCTCTTCTACCTGCTCCCACTGCAAAACAGCCATCGTGGGGCAGGGTCCCGCTCCAGCCTTTCACCCTGAGACCCTCTCAGCTGTTCCCCTGCCCCGCCCCAGGCTGCAGGGTGAAATGCAAACTGCCCGAGGGAGAGCACTCAGTGCCGGTACGTACCCTCCGTCGGCTCCAACAGGAGAACCGTGCTTTCGGGAAAACATGCCGGAATGGTTAAGGCAGCTCCCCTCTGTCCTCCTCAGGAGCTTCCTCTCCTCCCACCTCAGAACGGAAAAGGGCACAGGCTCCCTCCTTTGACTTCCCAAGCTAGCTTCAAAGGAGAGACAGCAAAGAGCACCTCACAGCTAGGATGAGGCCCCAGCCATGGAGCAGGAAGCTCCTGGGAAGACTGACACGACACACAGAGACCGCACCAAACGGACCGCACATGACCTCCGTCGCCACCAGGCTCGACTCACGTGAGCGGAAGGGCGCCCCGGCCCCGTCAGCGCCCGCCTGCCCGAGGTGGGGCGCGCTGGGTAGTAGGGGCGTGTCGACACGACGCTGTAGGGGACGAATATGGGTCGGATAGTCGTGGAGCTTTTTTATGACGTGGTGTCTCCTTATTCCTGGCTTGGGTTTGAGGTGAGGGGAGGAGGTGTGGAGGGAAACCGTGCCCGGGGCCCCGCGGTTCCCAATGGCCACTGGCACGGGGGCCGGGCAGGCAAGACCGAGGGCCGGAGTCAGCTGAAGGGCGTCTCGTTTCCCTGCCCCTTAGGGCTTCTCCCGCTGCGACCAGAACGGCGCGGAGCCAGTGCACTTAACGCAGGATCCCTGCTTCGTTTCCGTTTTGTGTTTGTTTCTGCTTTGGTTTGCTTTGTTTTGCCCACAGTGTGTTTGGATTTTTGTTTTTAATCCCATTCGTCGGGAACCTTTAAGTTTCTTCGTGACGTGTTGAAAACCAGGGGTGCTTAGGAGGCACGTCCCAGCCGAATGCTTATTTTCTACTTGCATGCAGATCTGCAGATAGATTAACCTGGCTTGCCTTTCTGTGTTGCAGGTTCTCTGCCGATACCAGCACATATGGAATATTGATTTGCGCTTTCGTCCGGCTTTCCTTGGCGGCATAATGCAGTCAACTGGTAGCTAATGTGGGGAGATAGGCATTCTTTAGTAGGATACTTCTGTGGGTGAGCACAGTGAGTGCTGAACTCACAGAGCCAGCCTTAAACTCAGTTTTGGCACCAATAACAAAGCAAATATAGGGTCATGGAGCTCAGCAGTGACCTAGAAATCAGCTGCAAGGAATTTTGTGCTGCTACTGCTGCGTACCCCCAGTGCTTATGCTGTCTGAGGAAAGTGTAAATGCCAAAGTTCCTCAGCCCTAAAATAGAATAACAATAATTCTACATGGAATGGTTTTCTGAAAATTTTGGGTTGAATTAAGACCAGAATAAATCTGTGGAACTCTTACAGTTTGTAACATACATGAAGGATCAAAGAACATCATAAAATAGCACTTGGGGCCTTATTAGGATTCCCTAAGGTTTATAAATCGTGAAATTAACAATCCTCCACCTTTGTTTACCTGTACATAGTTGTTTACTTTAAAAGTCATCAATCTGAATCAATACAGATCCCTGCCAGGAAGTTTTTACCTTTGTTTAAAACTGGTTCTGCTAATTTAAACTACCAGTCTTTGCAAAACCAAAATAAATTTTGTTTAAATCATAGCATTTTATTTGGAAAATCTGCATATGTTTTACTAATACTGTATAGAATTGCACTTTTCCTTGGGTATGTGTGTAGGTGAGGTATAATTTGTCATGTTTTGTTCTGTCCAGTGTTTTTATAGTATACTTGAAATCTTCTGCTTATAGTAGAACTTTTTCTGAAAGGTAACAAGCCTCCAGCAATGTTGCCAAAGCGTGCAGAATACCTGCTGAAGGATATAAAAAGGATGGCAAAATATTATCAAGTGCCTCTAACAGTTTCAGAAGATGTCTTCCAACGTATCCTTGGTAAAAGTAAGTAAGAGGTTTAGCTTAGACGATATTTGTCAGTCATTGTTCAAATCCTCCATTACAGTAAAGGAGAAAAAAAGAAAAGCCTCTCAATTGTCCAATTGGATCTTGTGATTACTCTTCAGAGATTAACATTGCCAACAGCCTGGCTTAAAACTTCTTGCATCCCCCTAGAGATACCTGCACCCTCTGCTTCTCAAAAGTGCCTGTATAGCAATGCACATAGCATGGGAAATAATCGGGAAGAACCTAGAGATCTGTGTGTGGTCACAGAGACAGAGTGGGACAGCTCAAGTGACTGGAATGCTATCATGGATGGCTCTGTCCTTTTAAGGAAAGGCAGACTGGTGAGGCGAGGTGGTGGAGTTCCCCTTTATGTGAGAGAGCGACTATAATGTATTGATCTCCAGCTGGGGGAGAATGATGAACAAGTGGAGAGCTTGTGGGTAAGAATCAAGGGATGGGCTGATATAGGTGACACTGTTGTGGATGTGTACTACAAGCCACCTGATCAGGAGGAGGAAGTGGATGAGGCCTTTTACAAACAGCTGAAAGTACCCTTGCGATCCCCAGCAGTGGTTATCATGGGGGACTTCAACCATCCTGATGTTTGTTGGATAAGCAACATGGCCAGGCACACAAGGTCCAGGCAGTTCCTGCAGTGCACTGATGATCATAGAATCACTCAGGTTGGAAAAGACCTTAAATATCATCGAGTCCAACCATGACCTAACCATACTACCCTAACAACCCTCCGCTAAATCGTGTCCCTGAGCACCACATCCAAACAGTTTTTAAACACATCCAGAGATGGTGACTCAACCACCTCCTTGGGGAGCCTATTCCAGTGCTTAACAACCCTTTCTCGTGGAGGTGGTGGAGAAGCCAATGAATAGGAATGTACTACTTGACCTTGTTTTTACTAAGAAGAAAGAGCTGGTCGGGGATGTGGTGTCTGAGGGAAGCTTGGGCTGCAGCAGTCACAAGGTGAGGGAGTTCATGATCTTGTGTGGAAAAAGCAAAGCAATGAGTAGAATTGCTACCCTGGTCTTCAGGAGAGCCAACTTTGACTTCTTCAAAGACCTACTTGGAGGTATTCCATGGGCTAGAGTGTTAGAAGTAAGGGGGCAATGAGAGATTAAATATCACTTATTCCAAACTCAAAATCGGTGAATCCCTAAGAATAACAAATCGGGGAAAGGTGGCAGGAGGCCTGTGTGGATGAGCAAGGAACTCATGGATAAACTGAAAGGAAAGAAGTTGTTCTGTGAAATGTAGAAAAAGGGCCTGTCCACCTGGGAAGAATATGGGAATGTTGTCAGGGCCTGTAGGGATGCAGCGAGGAAGGCTAAGGTCCTCTTGGAATTAAACCTTGCAAAGGAGGTAAAGGATAACAAGAGAGGCTTTTTAAGTATGTCAGAAGTAAAAGGAAGACTAGGGAAAATGTGAGTCCCCTACTGAATGAGGAGGGTGCCTTGGTAACAGGTGATACTGAGAAGGTAGAGATTCTGAACGCTTTCGTTGCCTCATTATTGCTAAGACTAGCCCTCAGGAATCCCAGACCCTGGAGGTAAGAGAGTTTGAGTACAGGTAGGCTTTCCGTTGGTTGAGGTGGATCTGGTCAGAGAGCATCTAGCCAAAATCAACGCACACAAATCCACGGGCCCTGATGAGATGTGCCCACGTGTACTGAGAGAACTGACAGAGGTGATTGCTGAACCGCTCTCTATCGTCTTTGAAAGGTCCTGGCAAATGGGAGAGGTGCCTAAAGACTGGAGGATAGCTGATGTCACTCCAATCTTTAAAAAGGGCAAGAAGGAGGATCCAGGAAACTATAGGCTAGTCAGCCTCACCTCCATCTCTGGAAAGGTGATGGAACAGCTTGTTCTGAATTCCATCTCCAAGCAATTGGAAGAGGAAAAGGTTATCAGAAGTAATCAACATGGGTTCACCAAGGGGAAATCATGCTTGACCAATCTGATAGCCTTCTATGATGTCATCACTGGCTGGGTAGATGGGGGGAGAGCAGTGGATGTTGTGTGCCTTGACTTCACCAAGGTGTTTGACACTGTCTCCCATGGCGTCCTTGTTATGAGACTTAGAAAATGGGGGATAAATGAGTGGACAGTGAGATGGATTGAAAACTGGGTGACTGGCAGAGCTCAGAGGGTTGTCATTAGTGGTGCAGAGTTTAGCTGGAGGTCTGTAACTAGCTGTGTTTCACAGGGGTCGGTTCTGTGTTCAGTCTTGTTTAACGTAATCTTCAACAACTTTTGGGTGAAGGGATAGAGTCCACCCTCAGCAAGTTTGCTGATGATACAAAGCTGGGAGTATTGGCTGGCACACCTGAAGGCTTTGCTACCATTCAACAAGACCTGGACAGATTGGAGAGGTGGGTAGAGAGGAACCTGATGAGGTTTAACAAAAGCAAGTGTAGAGTCTTGCACCTGGGGAGGAATAACTGCATGCATCAGTTCAGGTTAGGTGATGACCTGCTAGAGAGGAGCTCTGCAGAGAAGGACCTAGTGGTCCTGGTGGACAAAAGGTTGGCCATGAGCCACAGTGTGCCATTGTGGCCAAGAAGGCCAATGGTATCCTGGAGTGCATTAGAAAAAGCATGGCCAGCAGGTCGAGGGAGATTGTCCTCCCCCTCTATTCTGCCCTGGTGAGGCCACATTTAGACTACTGCGTCCAGTTCTGGGCTCCCCCGTTGAAAAAAGACAGGGATCTCCTAGAAGGAGTCCAGCAAAGGACCACAAAGATAATTAAGGGCCTGGAGCATCTCCCATGTGAAGAAAGGCTGAGTAACCTGGGTCTGTTCAGCCTGGGGAAAAGACTGAGAGGGGGTCTGATAAATGTTTATAAATATCTAAAGGGAGGTGGGAGGCAAATGGTTGAGGCCAGGCTCTTCTCAGTGGTGTGTAGTGATAGGACAAGGAGTAGCATGTTCAAGTAGTACTTAAACATAGTAAGTTCCGTACTGACATGCAGAAGAAATTCTTTACGGTACGGGTGATGGCAGCACTGGAACAGGTTGCCCAGAAAAGTTGCAGTCTCCTTCTGTGGAGATATTCAAGACCCATCTGGATGCCTACCTGTGTGACCTATTGTAGGGTACCTGCTTTAGCAGGGAGGTTGGATTCGATGATCTCTTCAGGTCCCTTCCAACCCCTGCGATTCTGTGATTCTGTGAAGATGGATTCTCTGTCCATAGCCTCTCCCTCTATCTGTTAGCAGTATGAAATCTGTGTGTTTTTTAACCATGAAAGGAAGTTCTGGAGAAATAAACCTCCAAATTAGCATTGAAGATACTGTTGATTCAACACAAGTTTTACTATTTGGAAATAGTTACCAATAAGATTATACTGTATTTAGGTAATACTTCTTAAGACACTTACCTGTTCATGACCCTGTGCCATGTTTCATCATGTTTCTTTGTCTCCACTAATTCCAGACAGTCTTGGAGCCATGCGTTTTATCACAGCCATTGACATGACACAACCAAACTACTTGGAACCCTTATCTAGAGAGTTCTGGTTACGTTTTTGGTCACAGGTCAGTATTGTATGAAGCCATTGCCTTGATCCTTTCTGTCACCATTCCCAACTCGCTTCATTAAATGTGGAATGTGAGCAAAAGAAAGGAAAAGTCTTTCAATTAGAAGTGAGGGAAGGAAACATGAGGTCATAAGTGTTCTTCTTGGTTCCAGCTGGGCTAGAGTTAGTTTTCATCATGGTGGCTGGTACGATGCCATGTTTTGGATTTAGGAGAAAAACAATGTTGTTAAAAACTGATGTTTTAGCTGTTGCTGAGCAGTGGTAAACAGAGCCAAGGACATTTCAGCTTCTTGCACAGCTCTGCCTGTGAGGAGCTGGGATTGCTCAAAGAGCTGGGAGGGGACAGAACCAGGACAGCTGACATAAACTGGCTGAAGGGATATATTCCATATCATGATATTGGAGGTCTTTTCCAGCCTTGGTGATTCTATGTGTAATGATAAAAATGGGGTTTTTGGCTGGAGGAAGGCTGCTGCTCAGGGACTGGGTGGACATTATTTGGCAGATGGTGAGCAATTGGACTGCACATCACTTTTGTGCATACGTGTGTGTGTGTGTATATACACGTGTGTGTGTGTATGTGTATATATACACACATATGTATACATTCACAATTTTCCCCTTCCTTTTCTGCCCTATTAAAGTGTCTTTGTCTCAGCCCCCAAGTTTTACCTTTTTCCAGTTCTCTCCCCTATCCCTCTGTAGGGGGCAGGGGTGAGCCAATGACTGTGGAGCTGAGACGCTTGCCAGAGTAAACCACAGCAGTAATTCAGGAGTCCCTGCAAGAAAAGAATTTGCTTCTAGTTGCCTTAATTTGCTGTTCCTTATTTTCAGTATGTATTGTGAGTCCTATAGGCTGAGTGAATCAGCAGTTCGTGTCAGAACAATCTTTGATTAGGTAACTTAAAACTTTTTCTGAAAAAACTTCTCCAGTGGGGACAGCTAGCATTGTTTTTATTTCTGTTTTCTTAGAAAACTTGCTTTCAAGTCCAGAACTGAGCTCTTGTTCATGTTAACCGGATTACTTATTTTCTTCTTTTAACAGCATGAAGATATCAGTCAGGTGGAGAGTATTTCGGCTGTAAGTCTCTTCTTTTTGTTAGTGCTTCTGCATTTCTGGTTTGGATTCTTACTGATTGCTTGGATCAGTAATAACCATGGAGACAGCTTAGTATGCCCTTATTATTTATAAATTTGTCAAATGACCACTTGGAGATTTTAAAATTTTCTGCTGGAAAAAAGAGGGGGTTTAACTTTTCTAGCTGGTCTGTTTCAAATTTTATTTATTTATTTATAATTCTTATACCCAGAATAAAAATCTCCTTTTTTTATTTTCTAGTTCACATAGCAAGATGCCCCGAATGGAAAATATTTATTAATCCTGTTTTCTTAACAGTGGTTAAAGAAATAAGTAGTCTCCAGAATGCCTTGAGGTTTTGATATTATGCATGTATGAAATCTTCTTGTGAAATGGTTCACTTTGCCGGGGAAGCTGATGCTCCTTGAAATGATGGAGCAAGGCTTCACTATTAAATTTAGTGCTGTATTGCCTTCTTACGTGTTTAGAAATTGTAACTGTTTGATATATTGTCTTTTGCAAGCAAGATTTTGTTTATTACAGTTAAGGCTGTAACAGCATCTAGGTTTGTGTCCCTTTTTAAGGGATCTCCTTTCTACATTTTTCTGTGATTCTTGATTTTATTGTTAAGTTCTTGGAACATGAAGAAAAAAAGAATTGCCTATGCCTAAGAGATACAGTATCTCCTATCTGACATCACTGTTTGAAACTCGCAGTCCAGCTGTTTCCCCAGAGTCATTGCCTTTTTGTTTCATCTTAGCACATCTTTTCACCAGAATTTCAGAAAAGGGTGGCATTTTATTTACCTTTCCAAGAGACAGAATTTGAAGGATGTATTTAAACACCCAGGGAAAGTCCTTGGGTAGTCTCTGAATCCATCATTTTTTAAATAAAGCGAGGACATGCAGAGCTTCAGAGAAACGAGCTTCATACTCAGAAGAACTCCAAGTAATTTAGCCGCTCTTCGGCAGTCTTTGAGTGTATCCATATTCAGCAAGGCAGGGATGTAGGCTTCTCCTTGTTTGCTTGTGTCTGTATTTTTTTTTCTGCCCCTACAGCAAATATTAGACCTTGTAGACCTTGTTCCTCTCTTGTAGAAATAGGCTATCCAAAGCCACAAGAGGTCGCAATCTTTTCATCTGCGTATTTAGAGGTGAATTTATTTTACACAGTGATTGAGAAATGGAATGTTGTTTACTTGATACAGTTCCAAGTGTGCCTGTAGTATTATTTATTTTTATTTAACTCAGTTCTTACTTAGCGGTAACTTCCTATGGCAGAAGTGTAGCCTCTTAATCCTGCCCCAGTCCTCCTAAATACTCCTCTCCTGAAATGGTGACAATCAGATACTGTGTCCCTGTGCAAAGATTGCAGTCTAAATGCTTTGTTTACCATGCTTGCACAGCATT
Organism: Pavo muticus; assembly: GCA_016647715.1. NCBI lineage: Eukaryota > Metazoa > Chordata > Aves > Galliformes > Phasianidae > Pavo > Pavo muticus. The sequence continues at coordinate 25,167 of JACDJE010000132.1, forward strand.
TTGTATTACTATCAGATTACACTTGCATATCTCCCATCGAAGTAGAGTTAAAAAGAGTTACTGATCCTCCTGGTATGGGAGGAGAAAGTACAAGAAAATGCAGTTGCTAAGTGAAAGAAGATTGTGAGCGTTTTCTCTCAGGATTACTTTTACTTTTCTTGAAGGAGGGGAAAGAAAAAAGCAGGTAGATGTTAGGAAGTTAGCATTCTTTGTGAGATACTTTTTAAAAACACCATGAGTTATAAGTGTCAGAGCTCCTATGTGGCCACACTTGTACTACAGACTGTTTCTGTCTTAGCAGACATTACACTCAGTATTTTCTCTGGAATGTCTGAAAAAAAACAAAACCCAGCGTGCTTAGGGCTTCAGGGACTAAAAGTTAACAAATAAGAGTGGATTGGGAATAAAGCAAGATAATGGGCAAGGACTTCAAGAATATTTTGTAATTTTTTTGTAATAAACTGTGGGTAATAACATTGAAGAAAAAAATTAATTAGTCCATAATAAGAATTAGAATACTTTGTATTAGAGCATGCCTAATTTTATTGTCACTTGTCAGGTAGCAGAAAAGGCTGGGCTATCCTCTGAGCTCACCCAGAAGCTACTTGAAATGATTTCATCCCCTGCAGTGAAGAATCGTCTGAAGGAGACAACTGAGGAAGCGATAAAATATGGGGTGAGATGCTTCCAGTGCCTTCTGGTGTCACAGCTATGCATTCCTTCCCTATTAAGAACACTAGGAAGCAAGGAACAATGAAGGTGATGGTTAGAAAGCACTATACAGACCATCTCTCTTTTGCTTTTTGAGCATGTAAAAGCTAACTCACTGGTAATTTATCACATTGTCATCTGGGAAACCCATTCAGCCCATTCCAACTGGTTGACAAGGATGGGCAGCTACAGGGCCAGAATCAAGAGATACCATCTATCACTACTTGACATAAAACTGTGGTAAACCACATTGCTTTTTCTGCTCATTCAGGAGGGGCATACAGTCTTTGGAGAGTCCTTTACTTTCTGATGGCTCCATTAGACTCATCTTTCAGATTGAAGTTCAAATGAAGGGGAGGGAAAAAAAAGTCAACGTTTTTGGATTTTATTCCTGAAGACTGATCATGTGCCTACAAAAGTTTCTCTCATTATAACATTCACCATTCATCCATGCTGTCAATAGGCATTTGGGATGCCTGCTGTTGTGGCACATGTCAATGGGAAACCTCATCTCTTTTTTGGCTCTGATCGTTTGGAGCTGCTAGCCAGCATTATAGGTGAGTGTGTACCTATTAATACCACTTTATGAAATACTGTTCATGTTTTTAAAATATTAAATAACGTTGAGTATACTTCTCAAGGGATGAAACTGCTGTCTGGAATGTATTTCAGTACATTTAGAGTGACCAAATATGTAGTCCTTTTTCCAAGCAAGAAATAATTTGAGTTCTCCATCCTTTCTCAGTGGTATGTTTCAAGGTTTTGTGCACCACATGCCATTCTTAAATTACTGTTAGATTTGTTTAGTTTTCAAAATGTTCATATTTAACTATTTGATACTGGGTGTTACATCTTGGATAAGATTAAGACTATGGGTGACACTGACTTTCTGCTGTTCTGACATTTTACCTTAAATCTTTTCCTCCTTAGTAAACAACATGCTATCACAGCTCTTAATCCATAGCTCACTGTTACATAAATACACAAAATTTTAAACAGAAATCCATTGACCATCCTCTTGGATGGGAATGTACTTATTTTCATTTCCCTATTAATAAAATGCACTTTAATTTGGTCACCTGAGTTACAGGGAATTGACTTCCGATCCTAGATTTGGCTGCACTTGGAGAATAGGAGAGCAGTGACTAGGAAAAGTTATGCGTGTAATTGGGTCCAGTGCATTTGTGGGAAAATGTCAGCAGCAGATCATCATTAATGTAAATTAAATTTGGTCATGGATTAAACAGAAGGAAACTTTTGGATGCTTGTTTTCTTTTTTTTGAATGGGTTTGGATTATATAAAAATATTCTTAATGAAAATGAGAGTGAGGAATATGAAGTTTTAAACAGCCATTTTGATAGTTCTAATCCTAACTGGGATGTTCTTCCTGCTTCCACTCCAAATTGTTTCTCTGAATCCCCAACCTTCTACCCCTTTTCTCTTCCTTACCTCCAGCCCCTGAAAAGAAGTAGTCCTTAAAACAATTGGCTTCAGCATAGCATAGAGTGCTCAGGACTTGCAGAATTTCTTATCTGCAACAGAGGAAATAATTCTTCCATACAGCTTCATTTGTAACTGTGCAACAAGGATGTTGGAAGCTGCCTGAAGCATGCCAGACAAGATAAATATTTGTATTCCATCGTCAGTATTTGCCCTTCAAAGGATGAGTAGGAATAGACATTCAGCTGCATAAATGTGCTTAGACAATCATTTCTCTGTATTAAATTTTAACTTTCTCTTATGTGCTGATTTGTCTTACAGGTGAAAAATGGCTGGGACCAGTTCCCTCAGCTCCAAGCCCAAAAATGTGAAAAGTCTTGGGGAAATACCTAAGAATGAAAAGACAGCACTTACATACGGTTGATCTTTGGTGATTATGTATCCAATTTTACAGAGAGAGGGCTTTCTCTTCCTTAGCTGCTAACTCTACAGATCAGTTTCATTTCTTGTTAAGAAGTTTGAGATTTGCCAATATTAACAATCTGATCTGTTCTTTACGAATACAAATGTGTTGCTTTCAAAGATTAATGTTTAACACTAAAGATTTAACTTCTTTCAGGTTAATCATCGTCTTTTCTAACCAAAAGTATGAGGATTAAACTATTATAGGACCGATATCTTGATGTTTCAGAGAGTTCTCGTATCTTCCCACTTGTTCTTTAGAAACACACATACAGCCTAAGAGATGCTGGCCACATTTGCCTTTTATTTTAAGTCTAAGATACAACAAAGACGGAAGAAGCACAGGACAAGGCATTCATGCTTCCTTTCACCTTGCAGCACAGTGGTTGGTTAGACCAGTGGAAGAGAGAGGGAGAATTCAAGTCCAAAGCAAAATCTGGGAAACCAGTCAAGTACTTCAAAAATAACTGCTCCCTCAACTGGACAGTATTTATACCTGCACTCGCGTGACTGACATTGGAGATTACCACACGTGTATTCATAGGCACCAGCTCCAGCCCTTGCAGAGGTTTTTAATTAATGCCAATTTTGCAGTAGCATCCTTGGAAGACAGTGGCAAACATGATGTAAACTCAGTTGGCAACCAAACTCGACTACGCTTTGCTTCCTCAAGAATGGCCTTGTTGCTGACTGTCCAACATTGATCTAGGATGTGACTATGAGGGACGTGGAGTTATACAGTCAGCAGGGGGAAGATATGCGAACAATAAGATGGAAATCAAAACATTTCATTTGCCACTCCCTCCTCTGACTGCAGTCTTTACAATTTGCACACTAAATTGTTTGAAAACTTGGCCTTATATTGGCTGAATTTAAATAGCGTAATTGAATTGATTTGTGTGAGGCTTTATTTCTCAATGTTTCCTCACTGCCTCTGATGCATCAGTGAAGGAAGCAGAGGGTCTAGCAGCAGCTGGAATCTGTTTTTGTCTCTTAACTTTAAGGTAAAACATATTCATGCTCAGTCATTGAACAGCAAGTCCTGGAACAAGGCAGCAGAAAAAGACCAGTATCCATGTTCTTATAGCTCTAAGTGTTTGTTTCCCCATCCACAATTTTTCCTTCTTACATCTCTTACGCATCTTCAGGAAATATCATAAAATTGGAGAACTCCTTCCTCCTTTTGACCAGTTCACCCTGGGCAAATCCAGTCTGAAATTTAAGGAAATGGGGAATATAAAGGGCTACATTCACTGAGGAGTCAGAATGACAGGGAAGTTACCATCCACAGGAACTCCATAGGCTTTTGTAAGTCCCTTCAAGCCATGTTGGAGAGGTTTTTGACCATTATACCCCTGAAATTTGCTACTCTTTAGTCAGTGTTACAAAACTAATTCTGAGGTGCTGGTAAAGATAGAGTGGCTGAGACCTTGCTTTAGGCCAGACCACATCAGTGACTTGATTCATAGTGCTGTCTCAGAAATGGGTAAAATGCACTTTTGTGGAGATAATGAGCTCTGGTGAGAAGTTGAGGAAAATGCAATAAATGTCTTGAATTAATTTGATGGTGAAAGCCAGGTTCTCATGAAGCTTTATCTTATGAAAGAGATTGACTTAAGAAAAAGCCTACGCGGCAAAACTTTGTTGGTTTGGAAGATGGATCTCATGAAATGGATCTTACAGACTGTTGTGTACTTTCCCTAATTATCTTCAGGGCTGTCAGATGCACTTGAAATCAGTAGGGATGAAATGCTCAAAGACCGAGATACTAAAATACCATTTACACACTGCTGAGAAGATTAACAGAATCCAAACTGAAGTTTTTCCTTATATCACTTATTGCCTGTAATAACTACTAGTAAGTGATTACATCCTTTGCATTTATTTCAGTAAGGATGCATATTGCTGCAACTCTGCATACAAGCTTCGAGCAAAATTTGCCTGTTTGGGAGCAGAGGTTTGAGGAAGTTCTGCCTCTTGTCTACAGAGACCCAATCATGAGCGCATGGCTCTTGGCAGACACTCTGATGACTACCCCAGTAAAGGCTGGTTAGCAGCTATATTTTTAGTCTAAGCTTTTATGTCTGGCATAGCAGGCATTTAAGTAGTCTCAGCACTAAATACCGGCTTCTTTACCTGGCCTGCCTTTCTGGTCTGCTTTCTGTAATTGTTATTCTACTGGGACAGCAGTGTCCTGGTACCATTGTGAAGAGCTCTGCTGTTCATCTGATTGCTCTGAGTGCCGTGAGGTGGCAGGGCAGCTAACAACTAAGCATTACTTGAGCATTACAATTAGAACTTAAACCATCGTGTCTTGCAGCATGCACAGGGATTTGTATTAAGCACTAATAAGTACTATCAACTATTTGTGAACAGCTGGAAGAATTTTCTCCTATTAAAGATGGTGCCTCTTCTGTCTAGCTATATACCAAACTGAGCTCCTCAGAGCTTCGCATCCTCGTCACTTTCAAGGTAGTGTGATGTTTAGCTGTCAAAATAGAAAGGGTACCAGAAAATGAAACAGATTGTGAGCCTAAAGAGAGACTTTGAAAGATGTAAGTAAAAGAGGACTTTGAATTCTAGGGAACAAGCCCGGAGCTGTATTCCTCTTTGTTCTATTGCAGACCTCACTAGGAAATTCAGTTGCACTTCGACATCTGCCATGGCGGAGTAGGTACCACTAAGGCTAGGCTAAAAGCAAGCAAACAGAAATAGGCACAAAGTCAGAAAATAAGGAAAATAAAGTGGCTCACTAAAATAAAGAAACCAGAGAAAGCAGAGAATATATGCAGAGAAAGCTAGGTGGCATTTGAGCAAAAGAAACAGCAATGCAAGAACAGAATAAAACTGAATGTAGATTATTGCAGATTGAGGTGTCTCAACAAGAAAATGTTGTTCACTGAGGCAGTTCACTGTTGCTCACTGCAGGCAACCAAAAAAGGCAGTGCTTATATATATTAAACAGGCCCTAGACAGTTGGCCATAGAAAACCATTTGGAGAAGAAATAAGATTAATTGCCTTCACTGTGAAGCTGTACAGTATTTGTTGTGGTCTTTCACTATGACAAGAGGTAGCCCAGAAGCCTGCCTCCACCCTGACTCACTGCTTTTATGGTATTGTTCCATGGCAGTTCCCTGTGCTTCTTACACAGTGTGCACTGAAACGATCTTCCAGCAATGACTTCACACACAGCATAAAATGGAAGCCTGCAGAACAAGGTAGTTCTTTAACTCTCCCCTGCAAGCATCTTCTTGTCCCTCCTTGTCCCTTTAACCCTCAGCAAACAAAGACTCCTAAATTAAGTTTCTCTCTTTCTCCCATCCTTACCTCTGTACAAATGAAAAGGAAACATTTTACTAAAGCACTTAACTGGATTATGGTGGTGAGCATCTGATTTGCTGCCTTTTCCAGTGCAGCCAGCAACACCGCTGGAAGGAAGCAACTTGCTTCCTAGAAGGGAACCAAGCGCAGAACAATAAAGAAACAATCAAGAGGGCATCCCAGGTGCTGCACGTATAGATGATTTTACCAAAATTTTTCACGGATTTGTGGACTGTCCAGTGACAGTCATGTACAAGTGAAAGGAATTTATCCACACCTGACTTGACTAATATTACCATCACCTACTTCTCCTTCTAGATTGAAACACTTGGAATGAGGCTTTCATTTCATACTAAAAATCACTGAATTTGGCCACTGGTTCCAGACTCTGTTTCACACCTTTTCTGTCTATAACTTCTTGTCTAGAGAAGTTCTGACCATAGGTGTCTAAGAAGTGCTGAAGTCCTCCAACTTTCCCATAAGTTTCCCTTGGTCCTTTTTTCAGTTTGTGAATCAGTCTACTGTTCTACACAAAAACTAGTTTAAAAAATAAAGCAGGTTCTAGTAGGTGACAGCATTGTGCAGTCAAGCTAAAAAAATGCTATTACTGAATACGTCTGTGCAATCTGAATGCCTGATCTTTATGAATATACTTTTTGAAGTAGAATTTTATCTTATGCTGTTATTGTACATGTCTTTTCTTCCCTCTGCTCCCTCTCCCAGGCTTCCCACATCTAGCTTCAGGGTTTAAGGAATCCAGCTATCATCACATGTATCAATGCCACATTTGAACCAGGAATTAAATACTTTGCAAAGTTCAAAGATTCAAGGCATTCTTTTGCTTTCTGTAATCATCTGCTTATGTTCACCTTACACATTTCACAAAATATGAGTGTGATGCCTTTCAGATAACAGCCTTCTTACTTACACTGTTCTGTTCTATTCCTAAGTGACCTTCATCCTATGCAATAAGGATAGCTTTGAGTTTTAAATATTGCAATTTAATAAGTAGTACTGTTTCTAGGATTTCATGCATAGCTGTATTACAACATTAATTTTTAATTATTACTCTTTTATTTGAATTGGGGTAGAGAGTTTGAATTAAGAATCGGTGTCAGTGTGGGATGTGCTAGGGGGTCAAAAGCAGCGGACAAGAATGACTGCGATGGCACAGCTACCCAGCATTTGATCTTGAAATTTAAGGAGGCTGTATAACTCAGGTAATGAGAGATTCCTGCAGTAGCATGGTAAGGCAAGATATTGTTCAAAGGAACAGTTCTTTCCTTTTTGATTTTTACATGATCATATCAGTATTTGTTATGGGACAGATGAGTTGCAACCCTGTTTCAGCAGTTTTTTGAGGATGGAGTATCCCCTTTCCCAGCTTCATGATATAATTCAAAATGCTGAGGAATTAGAAGTCAAAACTTATAAATCACTGCCATTTGTTGTGAAACTGCTGCTTTCAGCAATGTGAATCTGCAGTAATCAGGGTTCTGTTCCATTTTGTATATGTCCTAGTACCAGTACTTAGATACTGAATTTCTATCTATCATCTGTGCTTGTAGGTAACGACTAAGAGATCAATTGATTAAAAAAATAAATAAATCTAGAACAGTTGTATGTATATTAACAAACCTAGGGATGTCTTACTCAAAGTGTTAAGGTCTGTAACTAAGTTTATATCCTGACTTTGAGGCTAAGAAAGTCACTCCTGCCTTAGGTGATATGCACTAGCTTATGAGACGCTGGTGCTTTAAAGGCAACTCAGAAAACAGCAGTTTTGGCAGTAACTGTTGTCTGTGTCTTCATCTAGTTTTGGCAACATAATAATCATAGTCTCCTACCTTTCTTTTTCTTTTCTCTAACTTGCATCCCATGATCTAAATGGCAAATTGAACTACAGAAGAAAGTGCATATGGGTCAACTTCATGAATTCCATTATCACTCTGAGTAAGATCAAAGCTTACAGTTGGCATCCAAACTGTCTTAGGTTTCTTCAGGAAAATAAATAAATAAATAAATGTTTAGTCTGATTTTTACACAGTACATTAATTGTGGCTGAATAATTATTGGACAACTTACTAAAGGGAAAAACACTTGGATGCCTCTCCATGCTCCAGGATGTTTTTGGTTCTGCTTAACTGGCATTTCCTCAGTTCATTCTTTGGTTAGGGATAACCAAAGTTCCTCCATATTGCATAGATGAATGCAAATTATCTGCATTCATTTAAATGTAATTTTGTCTAGGAACATTTACTTGTATTGCCATACTTAGTCTTTTGGCAGTCAGTCTTCTATCAAGACTGGTAGCGCATAGATAGGAAACTTCAGTATTTGCAAAATCAGAATAAATATGTCACCCTCACTTTGCTTCCTAAAATTTCTAGCACGAAGAATTGCTCTTAATCCCATCTTTTCTTCTACCTCAAAAACTGACAGAATTTGTAGAAAATAGAATTTCAAGAACTTTAATTTCACTTTGTCCTACGAACAAAGCGAAATAGTGGGCTCAGCTCCGCTATCTCACGTGCCTCATACATACATGTAATCTTTTATTACATTCTTACCCTTCACGTATTGTCATAGACGCATTCTAAATGTTGCAAATGATGACAGCACCACGACTTCTTACAGCAATCAGCAAATGCACTCAACTACATATCTATGGTCTCTTGGTTGGGTGAGTTGATTTCATATAGTCTGAAAAATGTCACAATGTTGATCCATTTTAACTGTGTCTCTTGGCGTAAGTCAGAAGTCCATACACAAACCTCCGTGTTTGTTTGTGTACCTTTATACAACATATTGAAAAAATAAAATCTCTGCATGGAAGAATTAAGAGTAGATATAACACAACAAAAAATCACCACTCCTGCTGGACCTTGTACTATCAACTTGGCTTAAGGATCCAGCAAGATTTTCTGGCAACAAAAATTGCAGGAATGAAAATGTTGCATGAGTGAGTAGAAGGGAGAAGGAGAGAGAACCTCAGCCAGTGTAATAAGAAGTTTAGAGTGGATCACTGGGATCGGTTACACTGTGCTTTAGGTAAGGCACATAGATAGCAGAGGTAACTAGGATTTTTTATGGGCTGTGGCTGGATAGGCATATCAGTTGTTAAAAACAGCACTGCATCATTTCTGTGCTATGTGCAAACATCCTGAAGCCTCAGAGATTTCTGGGAGACATGGAGAGCAAGAGAACCACAGTTACTCACAAGGCCAAAAGGAAGGTGAATGCTTTTACTTGGTGATAGCCAATTTTCATTTACATTTACTTTCTGCTTCCATTGGTATTTCATGCAACAAGTAAACGTGAGCTACTCACCTTTCACAGGGAACCAATTCATGCACCTGCTTGGTCTAAATGTGGTGTCACAGAGGCAAAAGGAGCAAATATAGTTCGCATATTTGTGAGGGAGTGTGTGGCCAGGTTAGATCCATGTGGCAAATTAGAACCCTCTTCCCCATTAGTACCTGGTATAGTGCTCCAGTGACAGATATCAGGCCAAAGGGTGTGGTACCGAAGGCCAGGACATGCCCCAGTGCAAGCAGAGGTGTTGACTCAAGACAGAAACATAGCCTGTATCCTACCATGGAGGGCAGACCTACCCTTCCTCATACCTGTTAAACATCTGTACTAATCCCCTTGAGGTTGTTAAGTTCACAGGACCACTGGTGGGAGCAACACCACTCCAGCATGCTCCAGTGTCCATGAGGAAACATCACGACACCCAGTGGTAGACTGTTGAACTTTCAGGAACAGGTGAGCGCACAGACCTGAAGTGCTACTGGTCCTTGAAGAAGGTATGCCTCCTGAAGGAACATCAAGTATTGGCCCTACAGGACCACAAAAAGACTGTCAACAATCACCTTCAGTGCCTTGATACCCAGTATTGCAACAGCTATTTTATGCGTATCGCGATGTGCATTGTACTTTGGGTTGCCAAAACAGCAGGAGCTTACCCCTGACTTGCTCAATCATTGGTTCATGCTGTGAAGGGGTAGAGTGCAGTGGAATTGCCAGGTTGGTTGAGCACCAAGTTAGAAGGTGTGGCTAACCCAGGGAGCTCAGGTGCAAGCAGTGCACCTGAATGACTGGAAGAGGTGGAGACTAGATCCACCCCTCCTCACCCTCATTTAAAGATTAGCAGCTGAGGGAGCAGTATTTCTCTGGATAGAGATTGCACTCCTCACCAGCCATCACAGGTCATTGGAAGGTGTGAGCTAATTTCCTTTTGCTTTTACTCTATTGTGCCTGAATCCCATTAGAAGGCACTGTCATTGCCTTCTTTTGCCATACGAAAGGGAAGGCACTGCCTAGCTGCTATCAGCCCGTCATGTTTAGTCTTACATGAATTTCCAATTAGTACAAGGGAACATTGAAAGCACTTTTTCATGTCACTGAATTTATTAAGTGTTTCTGCTGTGTTTCTGGATAGCTTTAACACCAGGAATCAGGAAAGCATGTGCACATTAACTAGTGTTATTAAGTGGTTAATTAAGAAAGTTTAAGGAAGCAGAGAGGAGGTAGAAACTAATTACCAAGATCGTCATTATTTTTTTTGTGTCTTATTAACAAGCTATAAGGACTAAGTGTCAAGCTCTTGCACAGACAAGTCCTGCTTGCAGACAAGAACATATTCACGTTAAGATGCCCATCTTGTACAATTTGTATGTGTACGGTTGCCAGTAGACAAGAGGGCTTTAGTGGCTCCTGTAGATCCATTCCACTAGATTTTTAGCTTCTGTGTAGTTGTTATGAAGGGAATGTTCAAAGCGTTATATATGACAAATAGGATCTATCAATCACAGCTCTCTTAAATATTTTGTGTATTAAGGTAGCCTGGAGCATGTTTCATATCTGTCAATGCAAGACCTTTAATGTCAGCTTCTCCTAGCTTAGAATTTGAGAACCACTGCTTGTCACTTTCTAGGAGAGAGTAGCTCAAGAAGCTCACATGCTTATATGCTGTGAAATGTACTATGTGTGTAACGCTTATGATGAAATATTCACCATAGAGAGGAAGTGCTGAAATATGTTAAGTATCTCAAAAAGCTAAAAGAGGCAATAAAGATAAGACAACTTCAATATATTAAATATATTTATTCCTTCAGAAACACTGCAAAACATGGCCGGTCTCGACCTACAAGCAGTACTGAAACCTAAAGCCCCAGGCATATTACATGCCAGCATGCAGTAGGGAGAACAGTAAAGGCAAGGCCAATATAGGCCGAAGATATTCCCTCAAGAGGTTAGGAAATATATTTTGGAGGAAATGAAGGCTAACATACTTCTCCCTTGTCAGAGCCAATCAATAAAATGAGCTGGGCCCTTCTCAGCATCCTTCCTCAGCAGATTTCTTCATCCTCTTTCTTTGCGTTGCACTTCCTAAGCTATGTCATCCATCTCTACTGCTTACTAGAGACAGAGGTGGAAATGTGTCCTGCTTTTGACTTAATTCTCTTTTTGAATAAGTCTAAGAGAAGAGAAGAAGAGGTGCTCAAGGTAGCCTCCTTTCCCCCAGCATTTGTAGAGTCTGGTTCAGTGACTGCTGATTGGACAATGGGAAGGGCCTAGAGTCAAAACGCTCCAATAGAATCTCTCTGTCCTTCTCCTTCTCCATGATTCCTGCACCAGGGACTTCCAGTGGAGCATTATGTGGTGTCATTTGGTCTTCCCACAGTCCTTGAGGTCCTCTAGGTTCATGCTCCTCTTAGCCAGTACTCTCATTTCACCCAAAAATTCTTGCCAGTATCTTCGGTGAGGTAAGCATCCAGTCCACTCCTGATTGGCTTGATGTCCCCACTCAGATGTGTCTGAGGAGGGAAAACACATACACACAAAACCTGTGTACTTTTCCTAGGATTTGGACATACACAGTACAGTGCTTGATTTTCAGATAAAACTTGGAAAGAGTCCAGATCCTAGGGAGTTTTGCTACCTTGTTACTTAGGCTGGGTTCATTCTTTCACTGTATCCCTTGGGAGAAAGGATTATTCAGAAGGCTACCTGGACAACAGAGCAGAAAAAACTAAGGATAACCGTCCCTGTATGTTGGAGGGTAGACAGGAATAGTCCAGGTGAACAATGCAGTTTCAAATATTGCAGGTTGACTACTGCAGAAGAGTGTTTTAGAAACTAGTAAGTGAAAGTAACTATTGGTTTGTCTCTACTGTACGAGAATTTGTTATCTCTATGTTTCCTTTATGTTTAGGTTGATTTTAGTAGGACATAGATAAAGAGTTCTGATCATTGAAGTCTGGAATCTGCAATGCTTAGCAACAGCAACAACATGCTGTACTTTTTGCCATAGATAATGCTATTCCCTAAAAAGAATCAGAAATGGGTTTAGCACATACTACCAGAAATGACGTTATTAATGTGGTCTGCCTAAAATATTCTAGAACCAGCTGGAATTCATTTTGTATTAGAAATATACCTATAAAGTGATGATGATTTGTGCTTCCATAATGAGTAAACAGTAAACAGATAATTTTCTAGAACTTTAGGGATCTCCAAGACAGATTGTTAGAATCACAGCCCTAACCATTCCTACAGTGCTGTGCTAACACTGTCTTGGTGAAAACTGTTTGCTTTACCTGGTGAAATTGCATATCCTTAATTCCTTATCCCAGGCATGTTGCTGAAGGTGTAACTGCATGTGAGCTGGTCCCTAACTCTGAAAAACTGGCTAATCACAAATAGTGCAAACCTCCATGCTGCATCACACCTCATATGCAAACTGTGCATGTGATTCCTCATGTCAGCAAACAATATTCATGCAAATATTATTAATGAAGACTTGTGCGATGTTTGCTCTCTGAAAGCAGGTGATACTGATTTGAAACAACTAGCTCACCTCCTCAACTCATGAACAAAGAATGGGAGTTGGGAAGTGGGAGGAGCCCACAATCAAATGCAGAAGTGAGTTTGTTTTCCCAGGACATGTATATACCTATAGGACAGCCCAGCTATAAGATATTTTCATACTAGGGAAAGCTCTTGCTGGTTACACAAGTTTACTTCAGCTGCCTAATCAGAGTAAGAGTCCCTCACATGTGTCTAGCCAGGAACTTGCAGTTTGCTAGCAACGTCCCAGAAAGGACGAAGAGGAGGAGGTGGAATTATAGGGTAATATTGGGAGAAGGATGCTGCTGACCAATAAGCAGTTGGACGTCTTGCATTCTCTCTAGCAGTGTCTCTGCTAGCATCTTAAATATTCTGTATCTTCTAGTTATGATTTCATTCTCCTCCGTGGAAAAATTTATGACACTCACCCAACCCCAAAATGACTATCATAGAAACATACTCACCAGAACTCTGCACCTTCACTATGACAAAACTCTAGACAGCCCTACACCACGTAATTGGGTAGCTGAAGTTCTGGAGATAGTCACCAGCCTGTAACTCTTAGGGTGAATTGCGGCTAGTTAGAATGAAGGCCCTTCCTTGTCTGACTTGGCACCTAGAGCAGCAACCATAGGGGCCTGGTTCTAGGGCATACTTCCTGATGTTTTTTTAAAGGAGCTCCAATACTGAAAAAGGGACATGTCCTACTATAATGTACTCAGTGTCCCTTGCCACCACAGATCTTATACAAGTTCTCAGGAGTGTGGCAAGCTGCTCCAGAAAGTTAGCTAGCATCTTTGATTTAGAAGCAGGCTGCTCTGGAGTCTTAGAAATGCAAATGTGTGGTTTCATAGAACCATGGAACGGTTTAGCTTGGAAGGGACCTTAACGACCATCTAGTTCTGACTACCTTGCTCTGGATGGGGTTGTCACCCACTAAATCTGGTTGCCCAAATCCCCCTTCTAAATCTATCCTCTTTTAGTTTAAAACCATTACTTCTTGCTGCAATGCTACACTCCCTGTAAAGACTCCATCCTCATCTTTCCTGTAGGTTCCCCTTAAGTAATGGAGGGAAATCTTCTGCAAAGTACCGAAGTATCCTAGATAGGATTACATCTTAGCATAATACAGGTTATCAGCAGCATTGCTGCACTGCCAGGAAAGTGTACATTTCTGTAGTACACTTCAGAAACGTGAAGAACTATGCTGTAGTCTATTCCACGCAATATTTTGCAGGAGAACACTGGGTGCAGTATGGAGTGCTTTCGCACAAAACATAGGTGAAATACATGAGACCATAATACCTGCTATTATACCCTGTGGGGACTGAAGACAGGCTAGTTCAAGCCAGTTAGGAGCAGCAGCATGAGTCCTGCTTAAAAAGGCAGAATTTGAATAAACCCAGCTTCCCAACATACCCTTGTCCAAGTTTCTCCATAAAGCTCCATAATCACTCCAGAGCAAACTACAGAGGAAATGTATATACGGGTATTTATAACTGGACAGCTAGTGCTTTGTGTATTGCTGTTAGATACAAGTCAACATGATGCTCAAGATACAGCCAAAATCACCTTTAAGCAGCCCAGTCTTTATTTTTAAGAAAGCTGAGTTCCTTGTGTACATGCTCTAACTTTCTGTGTCAGGGCCAGACATTGAGTTTTTAAGATGTTGCATTGCCTTATGTGGACAATCTTGGTATAGCATTCAAGAGAGCAAGGCATGCACTACTCTTTTTTAGGCCAACACTAAACGCAATGAACATCAAATATTAAAATCATTTTCAACTCACTTGCTCTTCCTGCTGGGGAACTCTGGGGAGCTGGGACTGGATGATCCATCAGATTTTAGGTCAAGCAAAGTTTCTGGACTGTCTACCACCTTCTGTATCCTCTCTGCAATGTCTCTGCTTGGAGGAAAGAGATATCAGCTATATCCCAGGGCCAGAGTTCACTATTTCAGAGTTCACCATTCACACTATTCCAATACTTCCTTCCAGGCCTCATTACAAAGCTGGTTCTCTCACATACACAGGAGGGGAAGCAAATGTATTTGTACTGAAAAGGACAGATTCCTTATAAGCTGTTAAGGGCAGTGTATTAGAAATGGCCAACTTTTTTGCTCATTTTAAATTTATATAATTTATATAAAAGACTAAAAGAATTTCAGTATTTTACTTTAATTCTACAGCTTTTTCTTTCACTGCCCACTCCCCGTGCATACACACACACACACACACACACACACATTTCATAGACCTTGAGAAGATTTGGGTTTCATTAGGGAGCTGTTATGCTAATTGCATAAAGGATTTTCTGATTAACTGAAGTCAGCTAATGTCTCTATTTCAGGATAGTTCCAATATTTTCTTTTTTCTGGTACTTGTCAAGATACTTTTGAAGAAAGCTGTCTATATGAGGAACTTAAAATTAAGGAACGTTACTTAAACAGGAATGGAAAACTCTCATTTCCCACCTCAGGTTTTTGTTACACTTGTTGGTGTTTTCAGCAATGCAGTTTACAGTTCCTCATGTACTCTCTTGGTCAGCTGGCTTACCTGTACTCTTCACCTCACTGTTCATCATGCCCTCTTTTGTGCTAACATAACTGTTTGTGAAACTGAAAATAATTCCAATAAAATAGTCTTGAAAATTAAACAACCCTGAAACTTCTATGACGCATGAACAAGCGGGATGGACTGGCTTAGCTCAGTCATCCAAGGCTGCATTTCATTAAGCTACAACTTCAGGATGAAGTCACACACGACTTGTTGAGCTCACTGCTGCCAGAGAAAGAGCCTGCATTCCAGCCACTTTTGCTGAGTATAGCTTCCATCAGTTCTGGTATTCATCAGACTTTTCCATGAGCTAGCTCACAGCAGAACCTGGCAGACACTTATCCCTTTTGATTAATGAATCAATTCCATGAAGGGCCCAATAAGCAATCCAGTTATCACAAGGAATTAGATGGGACTTGGTAGCTAAAAGAGATAGTGGAAGAGGGAATGTACGACGTCTGCTTTTCAGTAGCCAGGAACTATTAGATCAGACTAATTGCAAGTGAAACTGCACATCAGGAACCACCTAAAAAGTCTTCCAGAAAAATCCAAAAATAAACTCACAAAATAAGGCTTAGCATTCCTTATATCAAAGTTTAAAAATAAGCAAAAGAAAAGCTAAGTAAGCCCAATAACTTTCCAATTACCTTCTAGCAAAGAAAAGAACAAGGAATTTAAATCCAGTTTTTATTCCTTGTTGTAGGGAACTTCTGCAGATCTTCGAAGGGGATAGGGAGCGACATGGTACATAAAGTAACAGACTGAGGGACACAGTTGCAGAATGTTCTTAAGTGCTGAGGAGCTGTGACTACTCCGTTGGCTTAGATTGTTACAGAGAAGATATTTCAGAAGATTTTATTTTCCTCAAAGAAAGTTCTATACTATTTCTATTAAAATATGTCATAGGTATCTCATTGAGTTCCAAGATAATAAATTGAAAGAAAGAAAAATGTAATAATTCTTCCTGTCGTGAGATCACTGGTTTCCATATTAAAGATGACTTTTGCCACTTACAATCTTTAAGTTATTTCCAGGATTTCTTGCAACTGGGAAAACTGAGTATCAGGTGCAGAGCACTCATGTAGCTTTTGAGAATCTGTGCACTCTTTAGAAGTGCTGTGTAACTAGAGCTGAGACAATCTTTATCATTTAAATGTCATCTCTGGTGACCAGTAGACCAAACTGCTCCTGGATCCTAAGAATTCGCTCTACCAAATAGTGTTATTGTATCTTTGTATCTGTTGTAGTTTCCATGGAAATAGGAGTCATTACTTGCAGAGTGATCTCTATAATCTATTTGAAGTTTTGTCTATTTTAACTTCTCAAACACGAGAACAAACAAAACCAAACAAGAACAGATTTTCCCTCAGATCTTACTTAAATATTGATTCTCCGTGTTTCCAAATGTCCTTTTTTATTGTTGCTTTCTGTCATTCATCCATGTCTATATCAGACGATAATCAGGACTTAGTTCCCATTCCAACCATTTCCAGTTTAGTTCTCATTCCTGTCTACTCCCTTTCTGTGCATATCCATGCCCTCCTATATTCCTTTTCTCACCCCCTCCTGTTTTTTCTCTGCTTGTCTTATCTTCCCACAGCTCATACCTCCTTTCCTCCTGTATGTTCTCAATGCCAATGGCACTACTCCGTCGCCCATGGAAACGGCTGGTTCGAGTACGTGATGGGCTCCTACCAGGCAAGGCAAAAGACTAGAAAAAAGGAAAGTGTTACAGGAAGGAAGAAGGGAAACAAGACAGGAAAACTGTGCTGAACTGGAAGAGCTGGAAAGGGAGCTTGCAACACTAATCTAGATTCTCTCTTTCACTCTGCTATGCTATGTAGTAGCACAACCCAGCTCCAACAATGCAAGAAAGAATACTTTCTGTCCCTGAAAAAGAGAAGCAAACATTCAAGCAAGTGGTAAGAGAGAGACAGAGAGATACAAGATACACAGCAAGATATACAGCTAGAATACAGAGAAAGAAGATCAGGAAAGGAGGCAAAATCATTAAAAGGTAGTGAAAACTAGAAGTTAAAGGGGAGAAGGAGGAAGCGAGCCCAAGTCAATACTATTCTGTGACTTTGCAGTGGTAACATAAAGAATACATACAATTGAGTAAATGGTAACCTTGAAATTCCCACCCTGAAAATTACTTTCTTAGCTAACTCAGAGTTGTTTTTTCTTCAGTTCACCTCTACTGACATTACTAATGCAGAGACCTCAATAAGCTGCACATGCTTTGGCTAATGTAACAATATTTCCAATATGAGAAACCTGGATGCTTTTCTGGAAACATGTTCGTCATAGATTTATAATGCTCTTATCTTTTGTATCCCTATCAAATAAGAAAGACTTTGATAGTGTATAGAAATATTCATTCTTTTTCTCATCCCAAACACTATTAACTGCTGTTTGTTCCAAATCTGAAAATTCTATCTACAGCAAAGGAGTATTTTGAATAAACATTGCCCATCTATTTGTTTTAGAGACAAAATATATATATATATATATAAATATATATATATATAAAATTGAAATTGACTGGTGAAATTGAAAAAAAAAAAAAAAAGGAACAATGTGTCCTAATGTTTTCAGATCTAGTCATACAGTAGTACAGTACCATTCTGGTGAAATCACAGTGCAATCATTTTTTTTTAAGTTATGACAATCCACAGGATCTAATACAGGACAACAGTGATAAATGTTTGATGTAGAGTCATGTTTTGTTTTCTTCTTCCAGTATGCATCAACCTTAGCTCTAGTTTACAGAAGAATTGGCACTAGAGATAGGCACAGACAAAAAAGACTGCAACAAATGTTTTCACTATGTGTGAAATGGAAAGATACAACAGAAAGAGATTAACAGAGGGACAACAGGACAAACTATTAGTGAAAGAGAAACAGTATGTGCAGGTGGGTCACAAAGATATGCCAGATTTCTTTTTACAGTCCACCCTGATACCTTACCGCAGCAATGGCCTTAGGGCCCTCGGCAACACTCTGGCTCAGAGCAAGGCCAGCTGTCGTCGGGCGGCTGGGCATGGTGGCTGGCTGCTGCTTTCTCATGGATATCCCCATGGTATCCAGGCTCTGGCTGCGGCCTCTGATCACCCGCTAAACAGAAGGGAGGCAGGGAAACAGACAAACACAGATACACATACAGACATGCACACAGTAGGGCACTATGAAAATCACCACAGCAAGGCTAGAAAGCTGGGACAGACCAACACCAGAAACACAGAAATCCTAACTCCTCAAAGGCAGCATCTTACTTATAACCCTTTTTGTTGTTGTTGTTCTGGCTGATTTATGGAACTCACTGCCAGTAAAGAACTCTTCCTCAAATATATTCTCTGCTTTTATCTTAATTATTTTATTGCAATAGAGATTCCCTCACAGTAGCTCGGCTTCCTGAACAAGACAACATCATCTGATGCAGTTTTGCCCAGTATAAGCTACAAAACACAAAACCGAACTGAAGACTATAAGATCATGCATGAAGGCGAGAGCAGCCATTTGAAAATATGCAGCATTTGAAAAAGCCATTTTCTGGTATCTCTCAGTCTTTTCCAACCCTTTGCAAAGGCTGTTTGTGTACAATGACTGGTAAATCATAGTACCTGCCATAAGTTAGAAAAGGACATTTTTGGAATAATTACTTTAAGATGTAGGTGGTTACGAAACTCCTGGTTATCAGCAAGAGGAGGGTAGATTGACTGTACCTACTAATACAACTCACCAAACCGTCCCAGATCTGACTAAAGCTACACATATACTTAGTAGTTACACATGACTGGCTTGGTTTCTCCATCCTTAATAACACCAATCAGCCCACCAGACAAAACAAGGGGAGTTCATCTAAAGAAAAGCTTTTTTAGTAAGTCTCTCTGTTCAGACAGACAAAGAAATTAGTGACACAGAAATGGGAAAGTGAGAGAAAGGAAAGTGATGCAAGATTTTTCCTATAAGCAGCTCAAAATTAATTTCTCCTGTTCGTTCAAAAACTTTGCTTTCATCTATTGTCTTGATCCTTGCACTTTTACAAGTAAGTTGTCACCTGATCCTGACTTTTAAAAGTGAGAATAATCTGAGCTGAACAACAGGAAATTAACTCTGGCTTTTAGAGAGAAAGTAAAGCATCATTATTTTTTAAACAATACACGCTAAGTTGTGTTGGAAACTCTTGCAGTGGCTCCTGCAACTCTTTCAGTCACAATGAAAATGAACTGGAAGAAGTCTACTGTGAGAAATTAAAGCCGCTTCCTACTAGTTACTGCAATTCCTCTTGTAAGCACCCTAGACACCATGCATGATGCATGAAGAAAGAGTCTGATGTCCTAGGGACAGTATAGGATTCCATCAAGGACCAAGCTTTAGCTCTACAGAAAGATGTACACAAACTGGAAAAATGTGTATTTTTGAGTGGTATAGTAAAGCACAGTTGAAGATGCTCTAAAGAAAGACTGCTACAAGAAAAGTATTCCTTCCCATCTCATCCTCTGCACAGCTTATCACTAGGATCAATAATCCTGATGGGACATAGTGATCCTCCAAAAAAAAAGAGAAGTGGATAACTGGTAAGGAACTTCAATCAATGCTTCAATCAACTGTGACCCACCTTGAAATTCTCAAAGAAGCCCCCGCTGCCGTTCTCTGTCTTGTCATCTTCTTCTATGGGCAGTCCCATCATACAGCGGCTGCGAAGCTGCAGCTCCTCAAAAAGGCTCTCCAAGAGGGCACTTCGGGTTCTCTCCTACATCAACATTGGGAATGAAAATACAGCTATTATGGGGAGAGTGTAGAAGGGTGCTGTTACTGCAGTATATCTATCTCGTCCTCATTTAAAAAATAAAAAATATCATGAAAATTTAAATAACATGAACTGATTTTAGCTGTGTAGATATGGAATTTATAATTGTAGATAGCCCCTTTAAACTCCTTTTAAATCAAGTCATAACGGACATCAGGTTTTACAGGTGATGAAAATGAGGCATGGGTTGAGGGCAGTTTTTTCTTAGATCAGGCAAGCAGCAGAGCTTGGAACAGAATTTTGGGAATTTGAACGAAACTCTTACAGTATGTACCCTGAAATGCAATACCGAGTCTCAACTAACACAGAATTTCCTCCAGCAGTATCTATGCATCATATTCAAACTCTTACTTGAGGATTACACAATGACATTAGAATGTATCTATTCATACCCTACTACACCAGCTGTGAAATACAATGGAAGGATTCACATGGCTAAGAATAATCATATTTAAACACCCGAAAATTAGAAGTAGAAGAGAGTAAAAAATTATCTTGTATTTTCTTAATCAGGCAGCAATATAGTATTATATTTTTTAATGGAAACAAACATGTAATTGTCCCACCTTTAATTTAGCAAATTTTTCAGCTCGATAGCAGCTGTATTCAGCATTGATGAGCTTGACCAGAAGGAATTCACGAAACTCTGTACTCTACGAGACAAGATGAAAACCCAACTGGAGATGAAGACAGCAATCGAAACATCAGGTGATAAAAGCTCTACTTTACTACTCTTTAGACCTCCAAAGCCATCTAGCCAGACTGACAATATAACAGTGACTGTGAATAAAAGGGCGTGTAGTATTTTTCCCTACCATCTAACACTGCATCAGAGAAACAAACCTTTCTAAATATGGCTGGATTTGGTAGAGAAGGTCCAAAGAAGGGCACATCGTCTCGGGCTGTGACTGAAACCTGAAACAGTACAAGGGAATGAAATCAGTATCGTAATACAACTGAGACTATTAGAGATTTCAAACTTCTGTGTTTGCATGCATGTATGTTGCAATGTATGTATTAGAGATACTGTTGTACCTCCAATTTCTTCTGAATCATTTACATTTTCCAAAGGTACCTGTCAGTTCCTGACCTCAGTGAATGGATCATAGAATTACAGAATTCACTTGAGTTGGAAGGGACCCTTGAGATCATCTAGTTCCAACCCCCCTACTATAGTCAGGGACACCTCCCTCTAGACCAGGTTGCTAAAAGCCCCATCCAGCTTGGCTTTGTATGCCTCCAAGGAGGAGGCATTCACAACTTCTCTGGGCAACGTGTTCCAGTGTCTCCCCACCCTCACAGTAAAGAATTTCTTCCTAATAGCTAGTTTAAATCTACCCTCTTCCAATTTAAAGCCATTTCCTCTCATCTTGCCCTTATAAAAAGCCCCTCCCCAATTTTCCTTGCAGGCCCCCTTCAGGTACTGGAAGGCTGCTACTGGGTCTCCCCAGAGCCTTCTCTTTTCCAGGCTGAAGAGCCCCCACTCTCTCATCCTGTCCTCATAGTGGAGGTGCTTCAGCTCTCCATCCTTTATCTTTGTGCCCCTCCTCTGGACCCTCTCCAACAGCTCAGTGTTCTTCCTGTGTTGGGGGCAACAGAACTGGATGCAATATTCAAGGTGGGGTCTCACAAGAACTGAATAGAGGGGGAGAATCACCTTGCTCAATCGGCTGGTCATGCTTCTCTTAGTGCAACCCAGAATATGGTTGGCCTTCTGGGCTGCAAGTGTACATCACCAACTAATGTTGAGTCTTTTACCAACCTACACCCCCTAATGCTTCTCCTCAGGGCTTCTCTCAAGCCATTCTCTGCCCAGCCTATATTTGTGCTTAGGATTGCTCCAACCCAGGTGCAGTATCTTGCACTTGGCCTTGTTGAACTTCACGAGATTGGCATGGGCCTACCTCTCCACCCTGTCCTGACCCCTCTGGATGCATCCCTTCCCTCTAGTGTGGCAACTGCACCACTAAGCTTGGCATTATCTGCAAACTGTGGGACCTACACTCAATCCCACTGTACATGTTGCCTTCAAAGATGTTAAACAGCACCAGTCCCAGCATCGATCCCTGAAAAAAACCCACTCATCACCAGTCTCCACTTAGACACCAAGCCACTGACTGCAGATCTTTGAGTGTAACCATCCAGCCAATTCCTTATCTAGCGAGTGGTCCATCCATCAAATCATTTTTTCCCCAATTTGGCAACCAGGATGTCATGTGGAACAGCGTCAAATGCTTTGCACAAGTCAGGTAGATTACATCAGTTGCTCTTCCTTTATTCACTGATGCTGTAACTCCATTATAAAAGGCCTTCAAGTACGTCAGGCACAATTTGCCCTTGGTAAAGCCATGTTGGTTGCCACCACTCACTTCATCTTTATTTTCCATGTGCCTTAGTCTTTGGGAGGATCTGCTCCATGATCCTGCCAGGCACAGAGGTGAGAATGACTGGCCTGCAGTTCCCTGGATCTTCTTTTTCTCCCTTCTTGAAAATGGGAGTTATGTTTCCCCTTTTCCAATCAGTGAGAACTTCACCAGACTGCCATGACCTTTCAAATATGATAAACGGCTTGGCAGTTTCATCCTCCAATGCTATTTTACCTCCCAGAAACTCATTCATAAAGTAAAAGTAAAAACCTTACATTTTAAAGTATTCTTAATAATAAATATATTTAATGATAATCAATGTATTTAGAGGAGAAAAAAGATGCTTCTATTCAGCCTGCAAGATTTACCTCCACCAGACAAACCATATGTTAATATTAACTTTTTTTTTTTTTTTAACCAGACTTCTCAGTAGAGATATACTGTACGCTAAGGGGAATATCAGGGAGTATCTCAGTGCAGTGACACCACCTCTCTTAAACACATGTAATAAGCACACAAAAGCAGTTTCCCAGCAAGAGATAAGTGCATCTATGCTTTTTTTTTTTTTTTAACATGCTCCTACCTCACACACCAATGCCAAAAAAATAAACAGTAGTACACATCCATTTTTCAAATACTGTCACTTCGCTCTTCACAATACTTAGCATGTATATGTAGCTATCTTACCAGATATTTCAGTTACTTTTTTTCTTCGTGTTTGAGATGGAACAAAGAACAGTATCATTCTTTTCCATTTCATACAACAGGGAACAACAGCAGTGCATCTTAACAGCAACTGCCCCAAAATAACACCCCGCTGTAAATGTCACAGAGCACATCACAAAGTTGTATGAATTTAATGAGACTAAGGAAGGAGGCCCCAAATTTGGCTCAGATTTCTCACACTGTAGGCCAGCTACCCTACTTACAAGGCCTCCCTCTCCCTCCTAACATACTATAATTCTGCTTTGCGTTCTTAATTTTCTATTTGTAAAAATTGATTCAAATAAATAAATATCATCAAAATTCAAATTTAAGCATTAGACACTAGAGCCTAGAACACTCGCAAGGAAGGTTTATTTAAAATTCCTTTGGAAAAGCCCTTACATAAAACTGCATTGGCCCCAGAGTCATAGCTGAGATGATTTTTTTTTTTAATGAAGTGATATAGCCAACCTTACTACTCTGCCAAAAATAATGCCATTGCATGTAGGCAAAAACAATAGTGGGAAGAGAAAGACAAATGACAAACTTTCCCAGCTTTTTTCCTTTAAAAATCCAGTGAATTTGTGTGCCCTGTAAGACGGACAGCAAGAGAATTAGAACCTCAAGCCTCTGACATCACGCAGCTATTTTGTCATGACAGACTTAGATGTCCACAACATATAAAACAAAAGAATGTTGTTATTCCACCACTACCACTTTTTTTGTGGAAGATGAGATGGAAATTCTGTTATAATTTTGACATTCTTGCTGCTCTTGTAGACCTAAAAGGCTTAAGGATTCATTATCATCAAACTAGAATTTTTACATATAATGAGACATAGCACTTTGATTAAAATGTTTCTATAAAGGAAAATCCATCACAGAATGCAAAATAATATGTGCTCTGATCTCTCATTATGATTGAAAGTTGAATTTAAGGTCATAGACATATCCATATAGAGCCATGCAATAAATTGCTCTGGCAAGAGGCGGTGCATACAGAATTTTTGTTCTAGTAGGGCTACTGTAAAATGGAGGGTCCTAAGATGTAGCACTTCTGTTTCAGATGGGCATTGGTTCCAGGATCCATAAAAACAGATGCAGCTGGTTAGAAGTCCACAGAATAGGCCAACCAGCTCTATTTGACATACAGTCTCAGGATAAGCGAGTTCTCAGCACTGTGCTATACAGCATGAGCAATGAAGGCATGGCTGTTACTAAGCATCACACAAAGTTAGGTGAATGAGCTTTTCTTGACTCATACAATGCAAGAAAGAGATCACCCAAAATGTGATCACTTGCTCCTTGTGCTCTTTGATATTTTATCTGAAATTTTATCTGAATATAAAACTTATCTGAATTTGTCTTGCATTAAATCTCAAGTGTTAAGCTTTATAAATCCATCAGCTACACTGGAAAACATGGAAGTACATAGTTTCATGTACACATACTTACAAATCAATCAAATCTTTTTTTTTTTTTTTTTACATTCCATTTGCTAGGTAGAGATAATAACCATTCCTGGACTTCATTCAGTAAAATATTTGTGTTCCAGAATCTTGATCATTCTCAGTCTTAGCTCTTAGCCTTCTCCAGCTTACCTATATTTTTATTAAATCTGAATATTGACTAAGCAGGAGCACAGATTACTAATAGTAGAAATCATATCCATCAGAGAGGACCTCCACAAACCTACAGAGTAGAGAACAGAATAGCAGGAAGGAGACTCCTAGTCAGAGATCAAAGTGTAGTTAAAGGGGAAGGAGAGCTGGTGACAAATACTGGATCTCTAGGTTTACTTGTTGCTTTTCACTGAGAATGCAGTTAGCATTTACTGACAGAGCAAGCAAAGCTGTTTGGATGACAGCTGGCCAAACCTGTACCTCTCCCAAAAGCCCAAGAACAGGTTTTTGCTTCAAGGGTCGAAGTCAGTACATCACCACAGATGAATCTGCTGGCTCTGTTTACCTTGTAGAGGGTCTCCCCACTACTGCTGTGAGTGAGCTGAACTACCACATATGCATGTAGGAAATTAGAAGCAATCATATCAGGCACAAAAGGTGTGCTTTCATCCTGGAAGATGATGGCTACAATGTCATTCCCAATGTGACGCTTCCGCTGAAGCTGGAGAGTAAAAAGTAAAAAAACATGGAGGTGAAAAAGAGTGGAACAGTATGATGGGGCCTAAAACATAGTCTGTTTAGCATCTCCAGCCCATCTTCTCTAGCAGGACCCCCATCACCACCTTTACCATTTCTCCTGTCATACTTCCCAATACCATGCAGTTAGATGTTCTCCTCCTTAATTAGCTCCTCAATAAATACCCCTCCCCTCTAGCCCACATTCTTGAATTCCTTAGTTCTCCTCACAAATACCTGTTGGGAATCTCCTTCTGCGAAGGGCAGTTTTGTAGATACATGAAACATGATCTCTTTGCCCCGGAAATTTGTATAAACTGATTCGGTGCCCGTTTGACCTCTAATGACATCCAAACCTCCCCGGAACCTGAATAAATCCACGCCACACAATAGGTTGGGCAGGAAACAGATGAAAAAGTGGAGAGAATAAAGAAGATATCAGTAACACTAGCTTATGTATCAATACTATCAAAGGTAACTTTAAAGAAATCAGCAACAGAGGAGTACCTCATCTTCCAAAAACAAATGCACTAATCAAAGCTACAAAATGTTTCTGCCAATGAACAACCTTTCTTGCTAAAAGCTGTGAAGCTAAACCTGGGATCCTCAAAGGATCTTCCTCTCAGAAGAATGCTAAACTACTTTGTTTACCATTCTTCTGAGAAACACAATCCATATTTTAGAACTAGAGAAAGTAGCTTTGTGGCAGAGCAACAGAATCACAGAATGGCCTGGGTTGGAAGGGACCTCAAGGATCATGAATCTTCAAGCTCCCCACCACAGGCAGGGCCACCAACCTCCACATTTAATACTAGCCTAGGCTGCCCAGGGCCCCATCCAACCTGCCCTTGGACACCTCCAGGGATGGGGCATCCACAACCTCTCTGAGCAACCTGTTCCAGCACCTCACCACTCTCATAGTAAAGAACTTCCCCCTGACATCCAACCTAAATCTTCCCTCCTTCAACTTAAAACCGTTTCCCCTTGTCCTGCTGTTATCTACCCTTTCAAAGAGTTGACTCCCCTCCTGTTCACAGGCTCCCTTTAGGTACTGAAAGGCCCACAGCCTTCTTTTCTCTCTGTGACTGCAAAACAAACCAGCATTTACACAGTCAAAATAAATATTTTCTTTGATGATCCTGTGTGACGTGTTGAAATACTCCAAGATCCCTACATGAAAATTTTTAGCTGAGGCCTAAACTCCAACAGATTCCCAGGCAGGATGGTTGACAAAAGCATGTTGGGCTTCTCCACCTTCCATCTCAGCACTCCATATTTAGGACTCATCCCACCAAGTATCACTAATACCAATGATAACATTACTCCGGGAATGGACCAAAGCTCCCATTTCCTCAAACTGCATGCTTTGGTATACAAGCATTTCAAAGGTGCTCCTGAACCTGAAGTGCCCCTTGGAGTGGCAGATGCTCCCATCAGCCTTGCCAACCTCTGATTATGCCTTACCATTCCTTTAGCTTGACCTCAGTATTTCTGATGGAATCTCTCTCTCCCATCAATCCTTGTTTAAAGCCTTCAGTCAGTTACAGGCTAAGAGATATTTTTCCCATCAGAGATGAAATCACTAAACCTTCTGCATCCCCTAACACATCCTGACTTTTAAAACATGCTTGTTACACACCCACGGAAATCCTGCAGCTGAATCTTGTCACCAAGGAAATCCAAGAACTCCAGGAAACCCAGACTCTCTTCTGTGTTACTGAAGACTTCTTCTTCAGTTGTCTTCAAAAGGAAAAGAGAAAAGAAAAAAACAGTACAAAGATTGCGCAAAAACACAGTTCAACAAGCTTTGAGGACCTGCACAAAGGAATCAAATCAGTCAATATAAGGCATTTCTGTTTAAGAAGTCTCTATTTTCCACTATACCATACTTTCCACAGGACACTACAGGCCTTATTACTACACTGAAGCTAAGAAAACTGACTCTTTCTGTCTTGAGGATGGTAGGATCTGAATGAGCTTACCTGTCCAGGTTTCTGGTAGATTACCCCAAATTTGAAGTTATTGCTTATGACATGTTCATCAAATGCAACAATAAGCTGGGAAGCCTGTGAAAATGAAAATACAAATTATCAATTGCACTTCATTACCCAGCTCTTGATGAAAAGGTACACAGAATCAGAAATTTATACCTTGGGATAGAGGACAGGAAAGAAGCGTTCAACATTCACATCTTCACACAGTAGCTGTTGAGAGACAGAGAGGGAAACAAAAGCGTGATTATCATGTGCTCTAGATTGCTTCAAGCACAACAACATGGACACACATAATTATCTGACAAGAGTCCTTTCAAGAGAAAAATCCAAGGTAACATTAGAAAAGAGAGGAGCTAAATGTTAGAATGAAAGGGGAAGTGTGTGAAAGTACTGGTGCGAAAAAGTAGAAAAGAGAGGAGGACAGTAACGTGAAATTAACTAGAAGGATGAGAATTAAAAAGAGACAGAGATAGACTAATGGTGCAAGTGTGAGAAGGCAAGCAAGAATCTCACCTTTGCCATCTGGACAGCATTAGGAAACTCATTCAGACAGGAAATGGGGATCAGATCATGTTTGGTACCAGTTCGTGTCCTGAAATAAAATTAAAACCACATTGAAGTAATATTGAAAGAGGCAGATGCAACACTGGCTCTTTAAACAAATAGTAGCCATTCCTTCAGATTGTTCTTAAAACAGTTAATTCCAGAGGAATAATTTTAAGCTTACTGCATAAAATTACTGAAAAAAGAGGGGTACTTACTACTCATCACTTGTTGTGGGAAGCAGGGAAAGACAAAACAGGGAGGCAGAAAGAATACATGGGCCTGTTAGAGCAGGTCCAGAGGTGAGCCATAAAAATGATCAGAAGGCTGGAGCACCTGTCCTATGAAGACAGCATGAGAGGCTTGAAGTTGTTCAGCCTGGAGAAGCAAAGGTTCCAGGAAAATCACATTGTGGCCTTCCAGTACTCAAAGGGGGCATATAGGAAGAACATTTAAAGACTCTTCACCAAGGCCTGTAGTGTTACAAGAAGTAATGGCTTCAGGCTGAAAGAGTCAAGATTTAGATTATACATAAGGAGGAAATTCTTGTGACACTAACATAGGCTTGCCAGAGAAATTGTGGATGCCCAATCTCTGGAGGTGTTCAAGGCCAGGCGGGATGTGGACCTGGGCAATCTGATCTCGTGTGAGGTGTCCCTGTCAACAGCAGGGGGTTGGAATTAGATGATCTTTAACGTACATTCAAACCCAAACCCATTTCATGATTCTATGATTCTGTGCTTAGTCTCCTGCTCCTTTCCATTCTTTTATTGCTTTAAGAAATAATTCGCTTTTTCTTTTCCATTTTCTACTACCAAAATTAAAACGTGTTAAATACAGTTCATGGACACAGGGTATATACATATAATCCAATACAATGGTTTCATAAGATTGTAAAAGGAGGGCTTGAAAGGCTATTAAAAGGTCTGTTAGAGACAGCCTAGGAAGGCAGATCTATGAAAAGTATGGGAGGTAGAAATTGGTGTAGCAGTTGTCCAGAGAGCACATGGTGAAAAGCTTCCTTTTTCCATATATATATTAAAAAAGAAGTGTCTTTCTAGGGAACAAGAAAGATTTGGCTGTCAGAATCCTCTTCCACCAATATAAGCAAGTTATTGGGCAAAGGTGCTGCATACAGTAGGATGTCTTAACAGAGAAATAAATGTCCTTCTTTCTTCACCAGTCTTTTCAATGTAGGGAGGTTTCTAGGCTCAGATAAACATTCCCTGGTTCAGCTCATAAGTATGCCCTCAATTTTTCCCCCAGAAGATTTTTGCTCTGCCTAGTACTCTGAAGTGTTCTCCACATACAATGGTGGAAAGTACCAGTGACAGCCTTGTAGCTGATTCCTACCCACATTTTCCCTCAGTACTGAATGAGAGATGACAAGCAGCAATGGTATGTCGGTTTCTCCAAGTAGCATATTGCCTACTAGAAGTGGCCTCAGTAGCTTTTATGCAGCACACTTCTCACCTACACAAGATCCATCTCTATTCTTCCTCTAGTTTATTCAGCAGCTCTCTGGGCACACTGGCACATCAGAGTTTGTCCTGGGAAGTTAAGGGATGTCCTAGCTCGCCTTCAAGTAGGATTTAGTCTCAAGTACAAAGCCCAAAGATAGGCCAGAGCTAGTCTGCCCTCAACTAGGAAAGGCACATTCCCTCCCTCGAGAGTGCTCACATCTCTAAGTAAACAGAATTAACAGAAGTTTCTTTTTGAAGGAAGAACAAATATTTTTCTCAGAAGAACTGTAAGGATGTGCCCGCAAACGCTTCAGCTTCCTGAAGGAAATTGCTAGGAGGAAGTCAGAGGAAGGCAAGAAATGAAGGCTCAAAGGTTTCTTTACAGGCCTCTCTAAGAGAGAGACATGAGATTCACACCTATATCTATGCAGAGAAAGCTCAAGGTAAGATGAGAGACACAGCACAGTAACATATACTACTACAGAAGACACTGTTACCTCAGCAACAAGCGTAGATTTTCCTGTTTCTCAGACTGTTCATACTTCACAGAAAGTATCAAGTAGCCCAAGGACACATCACTGGAATAAAAGTTCTGGTGCTCCTGAAAACAGGAATTCAAAATGCATTATTCCCAACATGCTTCCCAGAGAAGTATACCAAAGTTTTCACAATTCAACCTGTCCCTCAGGACTGGCTTGTTTTTTCTTTAAGTGGCAGTGGCATGCTTGAAGACGTGCTAACGCTTGTCTTGCAGCCTCCTTTGTAATCAACACGTGAGTATAAAAGTTCATCCACTACCAGTAGAGTACTTTTGAGAAAAAGGAGAATGAGAACACACAACAACAGATTTTGAAGGACTCCAGTTTCTTGTAAATAAATTCCTATATTTGATAGATTTTTCCCTGTACCCATTCATACTCTGCATAACACTAAGCATAACTGGATGTAGTTATGGAAATTTTCTATACAAACAGTAATGGCAGGATGAATACATCAAATACCCCATCATTGCTCCCTACGAGCATGTACATCTCAGTGAGGATGCTGCCAGAATTCCAGGAAACTACTTTGTAGGTGGAGGATGTTTTAAAACTAACAAACACTAGCATCGCTTCAGCTTTAGTGGAGTGTGCCTCAAACAGAATGTAATTCAGCCTCTTCCATCTAGCACTGAACCACAATGCAAATATTTTTACAGGGTCTATACAGAAGTGACTGCAGCCACGTATTTCTTCCAGGCATATGGCCATAGGCCTGGTTCTATCAACAGAGGTTAAAATCTATAGACAAGTGAAATGAATGGAAATCTCTAGCACAAATAGAATTCTGTATAGGTGGAATCATCCAGAAATACTTAGATCTTTCTCATCTTCCTAGCAGAGGTTAATCATCATCTGGCAAACCACTCAGGAGACAGTTCTGGAGCTGGCTACTACATATGGATCAGTCCCTGGGCAACCTGATCAAGCTCTGCATGTCAGGTTCATTGCAGGGGAGTTGGACTAAATGGCCTTTAAAGATCCCTTCCAACTCTAAGGGTTCTATGATTCTGTAAAAATCTGATCAAATAAAGAGACTGAACTAACACTTCAGCAAATGATCACAAATTATTGTGTTTGAGGTGTAAGCAGGACAGAGAGATCAATGAGAATGTCATGCAGGAGATCCAATTATCTTTGGATTTAATCAGAACAGTATCATAATCTTTCCCCGCTAATGAGAACTTCTGTTGAAAAGGGTAGAAGTAGTACATTCCACTATTAAGTCTTCAACCCAGAAGGATATGGTGAGATTAAAGTGGTATTTCTAGCCTAGAAGGTAAGTTGAGAGTCCTCCTCAGCAAAGCAAAGTAAGAATAAATAAAACATAATAAAACCAAATAAAGAAACCCCAAACAAAAATCATCTCAGCTACACTATAATGGGCAGAATAATCAGTGCTTCCTTATGCCTTGGGTCCATGGAAATCAAGAGAAAGTCATACAGCAATCTGCTGACCAGGGGACTGTTCAGGCAACAGAAAATCAAGGCCTGATTTTGGTAGATCAATTTCTGCAGAGAAATTTTGAGATTTTCCCAGATGAAGTACCTCAAGATATCCAGCTGGATTTCCCACCATTGGTTACAAAGAAAAACATGTTTTGACTACTCACTGAGTTATCAAATGCTCCCAGAGGATAAAAAGCACACACCTTAATAGGGAGTTTGATTCCCAAATTCCAATGGATTGCCTAGATGCAAAGTGTTTGACATAGTCAAATTAAATGAAGGAGAGAGATAAAATACCCCCTCCCTGCAAACAATGAATAGGTTATTCTATCTCTGGAATAGCAGTTATCTCAAGTTCAAGTAAAGGAGTCACTGGCAACCTGAGAAGATAGTTAGGTATTTTGCAGTCAGTAATCAGGATTGAAAGATTCAGGGGTTGCATCACAGGAAGCATTGCGTAAATACAAACTTGCATATGACACAGAAATTTTATGCACTGAGACAGTCAGTTAAGTGTCAATTGTACAGTCAGAACTTCCATGATCTGGAAGGTGTTCTGTGAAAGGACTAATCTGAACATAACTAATTAATAAGAACTCAGTGGGAGCAAAGTGTCATTTGATCGAAATGAGTTGCTGTACAGCTGGCTAGTCCGATAGCTCC
Source organism: Pavo muticus (assembly GCA_016647715.1). Lineage (NCBI taxonomy): Eukaryota > Metazoa > Chordata > Aves > Galliformes > Phasianidae > Pavo > Pavo muticus. The sequence continues at coordinate 57,186 of JACDJE010000132.1, forward strand.
TTCTTTAGCCTTCTGCCTAGAAAATACGGAAAGTCTGTTCTGTATCTGTTGGATTGCAATCTCTCCCAGTACAGCTGTGAGATCTTCTTTTGCTGTGGAAAAAAATCAAAACAAATTTTTGTATTAGTGATAGTGCTGACTAGCTGTGAAATAAAAGACAGTGATACAAAAGACAGTGTACAGAGAAGTTGTTAAGATGTGCAGGGAGAAAATCAGAAAGGCGAAAGCCCAGCTCGAACTCAACCTGGCCGCTGGGATAAAAAGAAACAAGAAACCCTTTTACAAATATATCAACAGTAAGAGGAGGACTAAGGAGAATCTCCATTCTTTACTGGATGAGGCTGGGAATATGACTACTGGGGATAAGGAAAAGGCAGAGGTCCTGAATGCCTTCTTTACGTCTGTCTTTAAAGGTCAGACCAGTTATCCTCAGGGTACTCCACTTTTTGACCTGGTAGTCTCGGCTGGGGAGCAGACTAAACCACCCACGATTCAGGAGGAAACAGTCAGAGACCTGCTACTCCAACTGGACTGTCACAAGTCCATGGGGCCGGATGAGATTCACCCGAGAGTGCTGAGGGAACTGGCGGAGGTGATAGCCGAGCCGCTTTCCATCATCTATCAGCGCTCCTTGTTGACTGGTGAAGTACCGGAGGACTGGAGGCTTGCCAATGTGACTCCCATCTACAAGAAGGGCTGTAAGGAGGACCCGGGGAACTACAGGCCTGTTAGCCTGACCTCGGTGTCAGGGAAGGTTATGGAACAGATTGTCTTGAGGGAGATCACGCGGCAAGTGCGGGACAACCGGGGGATCAGGCCTAGCCAGCATGGGTTCACGAAGGGCAGGTCCTGCTTGACCAACCTGATCTCCTTCTATGATCTAGTGACCCGCCTGGTGGATGAGGGAAAGGCTGTTGATGTAGTCTACCTAGACTTCAGCAAAGCCTTTGACACTGTCTCCCACACTATTCTCCTGCAGAAGCTGGCAGTCCGTGGCTTGGACAGGTACACTCTTGGCTGGGTAAGGAACTGGCTGGAGGGCCGGGCCCAGAGAGTGGTGGTCAATGGAGCTAAATCCAGCTGGCGGCCGGTCACGAGTGGTGTTCCCCAGGGGTCGGTGCTGGGGCCTGTCCTCTTCAATATCTTTATTGATGACCTGGATGAGGGCATTGAGTGCACCCTCAGTAAGTTTGCAGATGACACCAAGTTGGCTGGAAGTATCGATCTGCCTGGGGGTAGCGAGGCCCTACAGAGGGATCTGGACAGGCTGGATAGCTGGGCTGAAGCCAATGGGATGAGGTTTAATAAGACCAAATGTCGGGTCCTACACTTTGGCCACAGCAACCCCAAGCAACGCTACAGGCTTGGGGCGGAGTGGCTAGAAGACTGTGTAGAGGAAATGGACCTGGGGGTGTTGGTTGACACTCGGCTGAACATGAGCCAGCAGTGTGCCTGGGTGGCCAAGAAGGCCAATGGCATCCTGGCTTGTATCAGAAGTAGTGTGACCAGCAGGAGCAGGGAAGTAATTGTCCCCCTGTACTCAGCTCTGGTGAGGCCACACCTTGAGTACTGTGTCCAGTTCTGGGCCCCTCACTGCAAGAAAGACATCGAGGCCCTGGAACGTGTTCAAAGAAGGGCAACAAAGCTGGTGAGGGGTCTGGAGCACAGGCCTTATGAGGAGCGGCTGAGGGAGCTGGGATTGTTCAGTCTGGAGAAGAGGAGGCTCAGGGGAGACCTTATTGCTCTCTATAACTACCTGAAGGGAGGTTGTAGTGAGCTGGGGGTCGGCCTCTTCTCTCGTGTAACTGGTGATAGGACTAGAGGGAATGGTTTCAAGCTGTGCCAGGGAAGGTTCAGGCTGGACGTTAGGAAATACTACTTCTCTGAAAGAGTGGTCAGGCACTGGAATGGGCTGCCCAGGGAGGTGGTGGAGTCACCGACCCTGGAGGTGTTCAAGGAACGTTTGGATGTTGTGATGAGGGATATGGTTTAGCGAGAACCATTGGTGATAAGTGGATGGTTGGACTAGATGATCTTATAGGTCCTTTCCAACCTTAGTGATTCTGTGATTCTGTGATTCTGTGATTCTGTGATTCTGTGATATACTAGTTATATACTCTGATATCTACATGAACGTATGCATCTTGAAGTCAACAGACATAAATCAGTTCCATCTTTGAAAAAAGGACTAATTAAGACTACAGTTACTCCCCTGAACCTGGATGTAAAAATGAACCTACTGAACTTCTTTAAAGTATCAGAGATATCATTGTCCTCACTTCCTCCTTGACACACACACACACACAAAACAGAGATTCAAGGAGCAAAACAAGAGCATGCTCAAATGACTAAGATGAAGACTGATATCAGGGAAGTCCATAAACCAAAGAAGTCGAATGCTAGAGTGTAAGCCCAAAACAAGCTGTTAAGGAAAAGATGGCACAATACTGACAAAATTCAGGACCAGAAGACATAGAAAAAGGAACATGAGCAGAAGTCTGAAGTTAGCTGCAGCCAGAAATCAGAACGAGCTGCAAAGACTAGAAAACCAAGTTCTTTTTGATGAGAATTCAGGGCCAGACCTCAGCAGGACTGACATATTAGGATCTAGTTGCTATGGGAACCAGGCTATTAGCTATTCAGCTGACCATAACCAGACAGAGCTGCACAACGGGGTACAATCTTTTCCAGAGTAACAAGCACAAGCATAAATGAAGGTCTCAAAATAACTGAATTGTTACCAAAGCCATTGTGGATGCCTAGCCTGATCCTGAGTGTACGCCTAGGTCAAAAGTATGAACAAAAACTCTAACTTCCTCCTTTTTTCCTTCTGTAATTTTCTTTCTCTGTAAAAGCACTTAGGCAACAGAAGCCAGACTCAGAGTCCTCCAACACCAACATTTATTTTTAGCTGTCCCAAAGTTAGAGATGAACTATCAAAATGCTTTATGGGTAATACTGAAGATTGCGACTCAGTGGTGACAAAATAACCGAAAGCTGAGATGACCTATGTATATTTGTATAGGTAGGTACAAATCTGATCAGTCACTGAAGCAGTTTCTGCAACATTTAAGGCAGTCTGAAAGGAAGTCTGGACTCTGCAAAAGCAATTAATATCTTCCATAAGGCCAAGGGAAAATAGAAGACACAAGGAATGTTGGCAGTTTGCCTGAGAAGTCATTGAGTTATTAAGATATCAGCCATGTTCTTAGCCATTTGGGATTCTTTTTAATGAAATAGAATTATTTTGTCTACTCAGTAACAAGAATTGCACCACAGGTGAACAAACAAGAGGAAAGGAAAAGAAGTCTTCCCCAAGACCTGGTCTGCTTCATCAGTTCTTTTAGCTGTAGGAGTATATGAATCTAGAGAACACTAAAAAACCTTCATAGGATTCAAAATGGGCCCATTCAAAATGGGCTCTAAGAGAAATGAGAATTTAAAAAAGCTTACTTCAAAAAACTTTGCAACTTCTGGTCACCTGGTAAAATACTGCGATGATTTCATCCCTGAAGAAGGAGGAAAAGCAGCTTTGGTGGCACAATGATTATATGATGTGACAGAAAGACAAAGATATGTGAACCTCCAAACATGTCAACAACAAAAGATAACTAATAAACTTATATCACAGGGTAAACAAGATCATTATTCCTGCGAGCTCTCTTGCTGGAAGAGTGCAAGGTGTTTGTTGTTTGCCAGTCAAATGATAACAAGAACCTAGAAGACACTTCTGTTGTCTTCTAGACAACATAGAACATAGGACCACTAAGGCTGGACAGGTACAAAAATAATACCTTATCAGGTTGTCTCTGTTTAGGCTTCCCTCCACCTCTACTTGGAGAAAACTGGAAAGAAAAAAAATATCTATATCTTGGGCTGATGTCATCTTTTCATGATAAGGAAACAGTAATAGGCTGCTAAATACATGCATTTGCATGCCAGAAGGAATAGGAGAAGGTTTGCAGTCTTAGAAGTCAGAGAAAATGCTTACTAAAAAGATAGTCTTGCAGTAATTAAACAAAATTACAGAAGCATTAAAATAACAAAAGAAGAGATCATTACAGTTACACCTAGTTATAAAAATGTCCTTTGACTGCTTCAGTTTATCAAATAGTTTCAACCTCTTTCCTCTCTGCTCAGCTAAAATTTCACACTAACAACTTCCTTTCACTAGTCAGGAAGCTAATTTTGAGTAAGTTCCTCAACATAGTTCACAGTACAGCAGTAACAATACTTTAAATCAGTACAGAGAAAGTACAGTATAATGGAGAAATACCTGACCACATATGAACATGAGGCAAGAATGATTTTTCACCAGTACTGCCAGCTTGAAGTGCATGTGAAACTGCACTCTAAGATCCTGATGGGCCTTTTCAACATATGCCTTTACCGAACCCTTCCTGGCTTCCATATACTTCTCTTCATTATAGTCTTTGAAAACAAGGTGGGCATTTAGTACTTCCCACAGTACTGTGCACAAGGTCTTAAAGCCTTCTTCCTTTATGCAAAATGAACCTTACTGAACTTCTCATCATATAAAGCACAGACCAAGAAGCACAGAATTAGAGCTCAGTGATGGCTGGAATGTCTTAGCACTTTTTTGTGTGTCAGTTTCATAGCATCCGTAGTACGTTGGGGTTTGGTTTGGGTTTTTTTTTTTCATTATAAATGTTAAAAAATAAAGTTAGTTTCAGTGACTTAGCATATGTGTACCTGTAACACAAATATGCATACAGACTGTTGTTTTACGTTTGTCACAGCAACTTCTCACTGAGATGCACTGAGGATCCCAATTGCTGTCCAGATAATCTCCTGAGATAGGTCTGCTGTCTCCTGGGGTTCCGAATGAGGGACATCAATAAGAAGCTACCAGTTCTGATAAAGCCAGAATACTATGATGCAATTACAAAACTATGACCTGACTGCTATGACAGAAACAAGATGGGGTGGATCAGACAACTGGAATACTATGATCGAGGCTTACAAGCTTTTTAGAAGAGATAGAAAGGGCAGGAGTTGCCCTCTATGTTAAGAAGTGGATAGACCATGAAGAGCTATTTCTGAGAAACAGCCACATTCAGGTTGAGAGCATGTGGGTTAAAATTAGGGACCAGACCAATGAAGGACATATGGTAATCAGGGTCTACTACAGGCTGCCTGATCAACAGGAGCCTGCTGATGAGGCTTTCTTGCACCAGTTACAAGAGATTTTGTGCTCACAGCCTCTCAGCCTGATGGGGGATTTCAACCACCCAGCTGTCTGCTGGGAAAGCAACATGGCAGGCTGCAAACAATCCAGGAGACTCTTGGAGTCTTTTGAGGATAACTTCATGGTCTGTCCAATACCTGGACAGACCGACAAGAGGTGAAGCATTATTGGACCTGGTTCTCACCAATACAGAGGAGATCATTAAAGAGATTCAGATAGGAGGCAGTCTGGACTGTAGCAACCATGCTGTGGTTGAGTTAGTAATCTCAAGGAATATGGACCTGGTCAAGAGCAGGGTCAGAATCTTGAGGTTCAGAAGATAAAAATTCTGGCTATTTAAGGAATTATTGGATGAGATCCTCTGGAAAACTGTCCTTAGGGGCACAAGAACAGAGCAAAGGTGGTACCTCTCCAAGGACAGCTTAAAGAGCACCAAGAACACCAAGAACAAGAGTTCTCCATCTCTCAGTACAAGAAATCAAGCAGAAGATACAGGAAACTGACATGGCTGAGTAAGGACCCGCTGGTCAAATTAAGGGAAAAGAAGGAAATGTACAGGCAGTGGAAATGGAGATGAGTGGCCTGGGAAGAATATAGGGATGCTGTCCAGACATGCAGAGATGGAATCAGGAAAGCCAAGGTGCAGATCAACTGAACTTACTGAGAGATGTGAAAAATAACAGGAGATTCTACATATATATTGGTCAAAGAGAAAGGCAAAGAAGAGTGTCTTCTAATAAATGAGAAGGTAGAACTGCCTTCAACAGACATGGAGAAGGCTGAGGTACTCAACAAGTTCTTTGCCTCAGTCTTCACTGGTAGTTTGACTTCCCATGTCTCTTGAGTCACTCAGTCCTCAGGCAGAAGGAACAGGAGCAAAATCCCTATCACTGCATAGGGCAAGTTCAAGACCACTGTGAGACAGACAGACTTTGTACTAGTCGACGAGGCCTGACAACATGCATCCCAGGGTTGTGAAGAAACTGACCAATGTAGTTGCCAAGCCACTCTCCATCATATTCGAAAAGTCATGGCTGTTGAGTGAAGTTCCTGGTGGCAGAAGAAAGAAACACCACTCCCATTCTAAAGAAAGGGAGAAAGAAAGACCTGGGGCACTACAGGCCTGTCAGTCTCACATCTGTACCTGTGAAGACCATGGAATAGATCCTCCTGGAAGCTATGTTAAGGCACATGCATTCAAGACAGCATAAGGGCATATTATCATGCATGATCAGCCTGGTGGCCTTCTATGATGGAGTGATAGTATCGGTGGACAAAGGAAGGGCAACTGATATAATCTACCTGGACTTCTGCCTTTGATATGGTCCCACACCACATCCTTATCTATAAAATGGAGAGAGATGAATTCGAAAGGTGGACTATTTGATGGATAAAGAATTGGTTGGAAGGTCACAGCCAGATGGTTGTGGTCATTAGACCTATGTCCAAGTGGAAACCAGTGACACGTTATGTCCCCCAGAGGTCCATCTAGGGACAGGTGCTCTTCAATTTCTTTATCAGTGACCTGGATAGTGTTACTGAGTATACCCTCAGCAAGTTTGCTGATGACACCAAGCTGAGTGGTGCAGTGGATACAATAGAAGGAAGTGATACCATCCAGAGGGACCTGGAAAGGCTTGGAAAGTGGGCCCATGAGAACCTACTGAGACTGAACAAGGCCAAGCGTAAGGTGTTGGGTCAACCTGGGTAAGAGCAATTTCAGATATGTGTACAGACGGGAGAAGAACTCATTGGGAGCAGCCCTGTGGAGAAAGACTTGGGTGTCCTTGTGGGTAAAAAGTTGTACATGAGCCAGCAGTGTGCATTCAAAGCTTAGAAGGTCAACTGTATCCTGGCCTGCATCGAAAGAGATATAGCCAGCAGGGTGAGGAGGTGATTATCCCCGCCTGCTCTACCCTACAGCATTCAGGAGTAGGTCCCCCAGCACAAGATGTGGAGTTGTTGGAGCAGGTCCAGAGGAAGGCCACAAAGATGATCTGAAGACTGCAGCACCTCTCCTATAAAGAAAGGTTGAGGAAGCTGTACTTGTTCATCCTGAGGAAGAGAAGGCCACAGGGAGATCTCACTGCAGCATTCCAGTACCTGATGGGAGCTTATACACAGGCAGGAGACCGACTTTTTACATGGTCTGATAGTGACACAACAAGGGGGAATTACTTTAAACTAAAAGAGGGGAGATTTAAATTAAAGATTCAAAGGAAATTTCTTACTCAGAGGGTGGTGAGGTGGTGGAGCAGGTTGCTCAGAGAACTTGTGGACTCCCCATCTCTGGAGGTGTTCAAGACCAGGTTGGATGGGGCCCTGAGCATCCTGATCTGGTGGGCAGCAATCCTACCCATAACAGAGGAGTTAGAGTTAGGTGAGATGATATTTCGGGTTCCTCCCCAAGCCATTCTATGATTCTACTGTATATACTCCAATCTCCAATGTTGCCTAAATATTCTCTAAACCACCGTCTTTGCCTTTCCCATCATGCTTAAAAACTCTTTTCTTGGGCTAAGAATTGCTCGAGGTTATTCAAGCTTGCAGGAGACCTTTCTTTACCTTTCAGAAATAACCTTCCCATGCCATCAGCAAGAAAAGCAAGTATCTTTGAACTTACAAAATACTTCCCTGGTGGAAAAGCTCTCAGTTTCTCCTTACCAAAGCCTTTTAAATCATGGGAACTGTAATGTTTTTATGCATGACTTAAATAAAAAGAGCTTTCACAGTTTAAATCATTTCTAAGGAGTGTTTGCAACCCAGCACACCTATGATATGGGTGAAGTTTTCTACCCATGGATTGAGTATTCTGTGACAAGAGTCTTTTTCACCTTCTTCTCTGATATGTGCTTGCTCACCAGCTTACAAGCCTGATGGGATATAGGCACATATTCATGTCAGTTAAGTCAAAGAACAAAATGCTGGGCACTTGAGAAGAATGGAGAGAGGAGTCTTTATTTAGTACTTAACCACTGATGGTTGAGCACTTTGCAAACATACAGAGTTTGACGGAAAGGGAACTCCTTCATATTCACTTCACAGTATAGCTGAGGCTGGCAAGGACTTCTGAGTCTACCTGGTCCAACTCCTACTCAAGCTGATTCACCCAGAGCAGGTTTCTCAGGATCACGTCCAAGTGACTTTTGAAGAAGATTCCACAACATCTTCGGACAACTTGCGTCAGTGCTCTGTTACCCACAAAGAAAAGAAGTGCTTCCTGATGTTTAGACAGAATTTCTTGTGTTGCAGTTAGAGTCCACTGCCTCTTGTCCTGGCACTAGGCACCACTGGAAAAAAACAGGCTCTGTCCTCTTTGCACCCTCTGTTATACCCTCTTCTAAGGTGAAGATAAGCTTGATTGTTAAGATCCCCCCAAGCCTTCTCCAGGCAGAATAGTCTCAGCTTTCTGAGATTTTCCTCACAGGAGAGAGGCTCCAGTTCCTTAACCATTTTTGTGGCCCTACACAGGACCCCTTCCAGTATGTCCATTCCTCTCTTATACTGGGAGACCCAGCACTAGACACAGTACTCCATACATGGCCTCATCAGTGATGATTGGAGGGGAAGGAAAACTTCTCTTCACCAGCTGTCAATATCTTGTTTAAAGTAGCCCCGGATACCGTTAACCTTCTTAACAGAAAGCATTTACACTTGATGGCCACCAGGACCCACTGGTCCTTTTCTGCAGAGCTGCTTTTCATCTAGGTAACCTCTAGTATGTCCTGGTGCCAGGGGTTGTACCTTTCCAGGTGCGGGACTCTGCATATCTCCTTGTTGACCTTCAGCTCACCTCTCCAGCATGTTGAGGTCCCTCTGGATGGCAACATAGCCCACTGGTGAATTCATCACTCCCTCATTTTGTGTCATCTGCATACTTGCTGAGGGTACACTCTGCCCTGTTGTAAGAATACTTGGATAACAAGGGATATAATTGCTTCGACTGAGCAATCCAGGCTGCAACGGTCAGCGACCTTGGAATGTTTTAGAAGGGGGTGGCAAACAGGGAGCTGGCAGCCGACAGTGAGAATGTTTCTGATACTGTAGAAGATTTATAGTTTTTCTCTATGCACCAATCATAGAATTGTTTTTGCCTACTGTTTGCTAGATTAGCAGTGTAATTTTAGCCCACTATATAAGCTTGTGTGTGTGGCTATTTTTATCCTTTTGCTCTTTGCTATATAAGTGTGGATTTTCTCAATAAAGTGAAGCATGATGATTTAATCATATTGATACCTGTCATGACTCTGGAACCTTTCTCCTCGTCACTGCCCCATTCCTACTTAGAAGAAACAATGATGATACAGCACTGCTTGAGCAGAGGGATGGACAAGGTGACCTCCAGAGGTCCCTTCCAACCTCAGTTTTCTGTGATTCTATGATATCAGGTCAGCAGTGAATTCTACAATTGTACTGAAAACCACTTTATCTTTCATTACTGCTGAAATTAGAAACCTTCAAGGAGAACCTTAAATTTATCATGACAGAAAAATAATTACAGTTGGCAAATTGAAGGATTCCAGAATGTCATGGAATTTATGTCCATTATGTTGTACAGCAGATCTGTCAGTCTGGTCAGAAAGTCTCCAGAAAGGGTGCTTTACTAATGAATGATATTAACATCAGCTTCTAGTTGCATACTACACAAAATCATTCAGGCAAGTCAGACTACTGCAAAACAAGTCCCCAGCACTGCCCAAAGCTTCTCTTCTCCATTTTAAACTTATTAAGCAGTCACACAGACAGATCACTGAATAAGATACAGTGTGAGTGTACACGGTTGGGTTTCTTATCGCCTTATAAACCATCTCTCAGAAAAGACCATGGTTTTATTCCCTTGTCTTGGTAGTTAAAATCATCCTGAAATCCACTCTGGGAATCAATTAGTTCCCTATAACTGCCAGTGCCAACCAGAAATGTCTGGTCATCATACTCATTTACTTATCTATTCTGAGGAAAATGGACCGCTTTGCTCATTGTCAATGGACTTGCACTCTTACTGCAGAAGTCACCTCTAAAACTCATACCACATCCATTTCCAATACTATTTGGCATTTTTTCTATCATCATTTCATCTGTCCATGAGCCTCAGAGGAGCTTCTTAACCAAATATAAGTATTTTTCGGTACAAATCTTTCACTTCTGTTAACACACAGAAAGATGCACAGGTCACAAGGGGCAGGATCAACTTAACACACTGCCAGCCATCCAGTTGAATGAACTTTATTTACTTAGTTCAAGGGATATTGAGTATCTGTGCAGTTATTTCTAAGCCCACCAGGAAAAGCCTGAGATACAGTTCAGTCTTATGACTGGCAGGTCAAAGAGGGCTCTGAAGACTACCCTTACCTTCCCTAGGAAATGCTTGCGGTATAGGTTGGCTGTGGGGTCACTCTCCAGTTTCACTTTAACACTCCAAGAAAAGGGTACATCAGACAGAGTTGGACTGGAGAGGTTGTGGCTTGTCCCTTCAATCCAGTAGCCCCCAAACTGGGGTAAGATAATGAGAGGATACGGCCACCCTTTCTGTAATACCTATTTGGAAGGACAGAGAACACGAAAGCTGAAAGGTCAATAGCTGAAAAGGCCAGTAGGCTGACAGTTCAAGGGAAGATCAGAGAAGAGTAGTACAAACTCACCTCATGGATGCTGGGGTAAGGAATATACTCTTCTTCTGTCTGAAATCAGAAGAGAATGTTAGCAAAAATTAGCGAAAGTGTGGGAGATCTTTTAAATTCTTTTCCTCTCACGATGGCACAAGCTGTGTCTTCAGCTTCTGCTCTGCCCTAGTCCACCTTTAGAGTTTTATTTTAGAATTTTATGTTGGACTTTCTTTCCCAGGTCTCAGCACTGTAATATAAAACTTTGAGAACAAAAATCCATAAAGGCTAATTTTAAAGTTACCATGCTTGAGCTAGAATAGAAAAAAATTGAGAGGAAAAGTTGAGAATTTAAGGATAAAAATCTGTTTTTATCGGCCTAAAATTGAGGGAAGCACATCAGCTTTCTTGTAGCATCAGAGTCCTCAAGCAGACAATTGGAATAAATGCACTGCATTTTCATAAATATTATTACAGTTCCTAAATTGAAAAAAATTAATCAATTCTTTTGTCAAAACTAGGATTTTTAATAATATTAAACACTTATTGGAATAACTTAAATCAGAAAAAGGAAAATACTGTCTTTCATGTACACAGTAACACCTCTCACAGCTAAGAAAAATAAGTGTATTTAAGCTCCCTGTTCACTCCACGTTGAAAACGCAGTACGAGCCTGGTCAGTAATCATCTGTCATTATCAATAACTTAGGAGGCAACAATGATTTAGCCTGACCTTGAGAGGAGCTGGAAGGGAACATCTTTGTTCATCCAGACGACTCCCCTGGAAACAGAAAGTCATAGGCAGTGAATCCTGTGTTTTAGCATGTTTGTTTCATTTACCCTCTGCGTTCTTCTCCATATCCTCAACTTGTATATTTTTGTTCTCTATAATCTTCTGTTCTACGCAAATTTGGAAGTTTGGAATAAGCAGCAGGAGTGAAGATGGAATTTGGCCAGGCTATTCCTAATTTGGCATTAAAACTGGAAAGCCTTACAGTTCTTTAAAAGCAGAAAGCTGGCAGAAATCAAAATAATTATCCCAAAGTGATTCTGTTATATAATTTTCAGGTTTCTTTAAGCTACTCTACTTCTTATTCAAACAATAAATAAACAAAGATTTATTGATAGAAAATGAAAGAATAGTATTTCAGACTTTTTCTTGCAGTTTTAGACTTCCCTCTCCCTTGAAGATATCATGCCATCAGGCAGAGCAAAAAAGTTCAGAGAAAGTTTAAGAGAAGTAATAAATTTTTGAGGATTAGGCAAGACTTTGGAAAGTTTATATGCCTTCCTTCCATTCACATAACGGAACAAATCTGACTCTTGGAGGCAAAAGAGAAAATAAGAGTTACTTTCCACGCTTACATCTGATTTGTGCAAAGGGCTTTATGGCACAGTCCTGCATATCTCCTTTCCTTGCACAGCATTAACTGGGCATGTGCAACTGGATGCCTAGTTTCTTCCTCTGTCAGTAGATGCCTTTCTTACTGAAGGCTATTTCATTCTCTGCCTTCTCACTATGGCAAGAGTTTGCTCACTTCCAACACACTTCTGCAGCAGAAACACACAGTAACAGAAACATTAGAGTCATGAGAACCCTCAGTGCTGACTGAGCAGAGGTTGAGAACAAAAGAAGTCAAAAAGATATGGGAACTAATAGGTTCCCATAAAATGCTGATAATAGTCCAAGTGGGCATAAGTACAGAGACAAGACAAAATTTGCACAGACAGATAGGAAGCCAAAGACCAGGACTGTAGCTTTCTCTGATACAGTGTATGTAAGAATTTAATTACTGACATCAATATCCTGTAACTCTCATACAGGAACATGATGCTGTGACTATATTTTTATACACCTTCAATGACGGCTTGATGGAATGGTTAATCAGGGATTCCAGACAGGATAAGCAGCTTCTGACTTCATCCTGACAGTAAGAAGGATCTCATTCATAACAGCTATGTCTGTGTAAGCATTCTACAGCGAAACAATCTTGCAAAAGTATCTGATAGAAATATATAAATCTGAAATAACTTTTCTACTTTATGTACAGTGAAAATGTAAGATACTTAAGGGCAAAAGTTTGCGGACAGTGTTCCAGTCCCATAAGGTGAAAAGACCTGCCAGTAGAGCAACAATGTTAACACTGAGCAATAGCAATGTTAACATTAATAATGATCAGGAAGCTTCTTTTTCTTTTCCTTTGCTACTTCTGAATAAAAAGATATCTATTAAAAAAAAAAAAAACCCAAAAACCTAGGTTTAAAAAAAAAAAAGAAATAAAAATGACCTGGTGAGTTGTGAAATCAAAATGGAATAGGGCTGACGTAAACTTTACCTTTTATGGAGGTAGTAATAGCCGTTTTGTATTTGGGCAGGTCATGAAAGTGCACATGGAGTACATTAAGTGCAGACGGGTGTTCTGTTAAATGTGACCTGGAGTTTTACTTGTCAGCGTACTGTAGCGTATACTGTGCTGAGACTCAGGAGGAAGGCTAGGTTCTGAAGCAGGTGTCTCAGGAACAGAATCTCAGGGCAAGAAAAAGCTATGTTCTGTCAAAATAAGGTTGAGACATGAGAGAGACAGAAGTACAAAGCAGCCCCAGTTTTCTAGAACAAACTGTGGAAAGTATGGGGACAAGCTCTCTATGCACTGGGGGATTTTTGCATGTGGAAATGGAGTCTGGGAAATGGCAATGTTGCAAGGTCTCTCTTCTCTTCCTTGGCATTTTTGACAGATCTGATAACTGCAAAAGGTTTTCAGTTTCAAAGGAGGTCCTAGTGGATGACTGGTTTCCCCTCAGCCTGAGGGGAAACATCTTGAGCTGCTGCTGTAAGTGTATTAGAGCTTCTGCAGAGAGAAGAGAAAGAACATGCCAGCACATTCCATGCTAGACTGCCTGTAGTTAAAGGAGCTCCTCTTACCCTGGAAAGAAGATGCAAGTCTAAATGTAACAATCACTCCTCTAGAGCAAAGCGAAGATCCGATGTAGCTCAGGTTGTGTAGCGCAAAACCTTATTTTAGTACATAATAAAAGACAGGAATTATGTATCATCCTATGTGTTATGTTAGATCAAAGTCAACCATAGTATTTTAAAGAAATCTTAACAATCAGATAAAATATTGGCAGTCGGTAAGGATGCTCTGAGAACATATAATCTGAAAAAAAATAGCTTTAAAAATTCAGTTGCTAGATATATAAACTATTATTATTCTTATGTTACTGTCTCTTCATTTGGCAGGGGAAAGATGTTTTTTCCTTTTATTTTTTCATTTTACATTGTAGTATATACATCTGAATGCACGTTTTTTAATAAAAGAATTAAGCCAGAGTCTTCCTTGCTTGTGCAAGTGAAAGATCAGGACTACAGTGGTTACTTCTTAAACTAGCTGACCTTGCTAAATGCAGTTATGTTAACATGTGTAAACATCCTATTTATCACCTATCATTAGCACCTGCTGTCCAGTAGAAAGTTTCTTGAAGATTTTGAAGACTATGCCAGAAATACCTTTATGCAACTTTGATTTTCTCTCAAAATCATAATTCTGAGAAGAATGGAACCATTTGTGTATAGCTCTTCCATCATGCAAGTTCTAGAAATGAACACAGGAAAAGTTTTGAGACTTCATATAGAAGCTTGGACCTAGAAAACCAGATATTCTTCAAGTCTAAATTGAAGGGTGTTGGGATTGAAGTGACAAGACAAAGAGCAGCAGATGATTTGTTTGGCTAACAAAAAAAAAAAATAAATTTTCAAAGCCTGACAGAATAATTTCTCATTACCTGCATTTTTTCAATCATCTCAAACAAGTCCACAGTCTGTGAAGAAAAAAAAAGACAACAGGGAGAAGAATTTAACACTTGCAAAAGTTAACGTTATCTTCTGTGGTAAAACAGATACTAGCCCAGCATCTCTTTCCATGTTTATGTACAAAAACTATTTATTTTCTAACTGAAGGCAAGAAGGAATCTTTCTTCCTTTACCGATAGCAAGGACAATATGACTCTAAATAGTTTTCAGCTTACATTGCAAAAGCTTGACCTGCAACCTGATAGAACAGGTGTCAGGAATTCACATTTGTGAATGGGTTAAACTACAGGCCTGATACAATATACAATAAAAAGTGATTAAACAAACAAGTTTAGGGTTCTTATACAGAAGTAGACAATTATAGCTGTAACACAAGCATGCACACAAGCTTGCCTTCTGTCACTTCTTCTGCTCAGCAGTTCAATGCACATTCCAACCCTGAGACAAAGGAATGTAAACTGCCTTTACCTGGTTAGGAGCAGCAAAAGCAAGAGCAGATGGAATGCCTTGGATGGGAGAGTCTACAACATTACTGACACAGCACACTTCCTCCTCAGACCGCCTGTGAGAGACAAAAGGAAAAATAAAAACTTCTAACTCTTGTCAAACACAAGACATAAGCACTTGCCAGTGATGCTCTCCTTGCCTTCTGCTGTTTTCAGCTTCTTTCCAGACCATTTCTTGTCTAGGGGAAGCTATCGTTCCCTGTCAGTTTACTTATAACCTGCAAAGTTCCTGAATAAATCAGCAAAAAAAGGCACAGTGAAGTTAGCACAGATGTGGCTGGAAACAAAGCCTAGGTTTCTAACGCAATACAAGACCAAACCACTTTGTAATTCAATCGCAGAAATGTTTGTTACGTAATCATGCATCATGATCATGAATTGTTATCCCCCAGGTCTTAGATGCACGACCCTTACTACCGTTAAGAGATCAGTATCCGGAAGTGGCAAAGACTCTTGCTTCGAAACAAGTGTCTGTATTTCCTACTGTATCTAAGAACTACACCTTTATGTAACTACGAAGTTATGCTCTCATTACAAGCTCCAAGAATCTCTGTGCTCATCAATTCTCTGACAATTCACAATGTATTTTGGTAGTCCACTTGTATCATGTAACTAGTATATAGGCTTGATCTATACAGAGTAATGCAAACCTTCCATCCCACATTTTTTTCCTAACACCAAAATGAGAGCTATGTTATGCATCTAAAGATTAAGTTCATATGGGAGGAAAGACTGAGGAGCTAGCCTCAACACACTCAAATAAATTCTATAATAGTTAGATGACAAATGTATCTAAAATTAACATTAATTTCACTATTGAATTTTATTAATAGTATTATTAAATATTAATATTATACATGCATGTGCTTTATTTATCACTTCTATTCATATAGTTGGAGCGTATCTGTGACTAACAAAATACATGTCCAAAGCAGTATATGTAACACTTTCATTACCCGTTTTGGAAAATCGAAGGTTCTGTTCTGTAATACCTAAAAACTAAGACCTAAAGTAGATCTTATATGCAAATGGATCCCATGGAGCCTTGCTGGATGCTATAGCGTTTTTCTTGTGCATGCCACTGTTTCGACTCCTGACTCATTCAAAAAGGAGTAAATTATATACCCATAACATAGAAATTTGGATGATTTTGCAAGAGGTCAGTGAGGTTAGTCCTGCCCTGTTCTCTTGCCATAAATTCACCTCCATATTTTGGGCTGACTGAAGCATTACACAGAGCAACTGTTCCTTACCATTCAATCCTTGTACAGTTCTAATGACAAAAAGCAGCGGATGCCACGATCACCGGCCCTACCATACACTTAGAGATGTTATCAATTCTCTAAGTATCCCAGGAATGTACAGAGGAACTTTAAAAATCCAGAAGAACGATTTGGAATTGATGTTACCTTTCAGAGAATATCTCAAAACTTCAGGGCTATTGTTACTATTGCTTGAATGTTCAAGTGAAATTTGGACACTGAGAAAAAATTACTTGCGCTGTCTCCAAAACAAAGCCTATGTGTGTAATTATAAAGCACAAATATCACTGTCAGAGAGCAGAACACTGTTTCTGAAAAAGAAGAACAATTCTGCAGGTTGGAAGAGCAAATAAGTACACAATATGTACATCCAAATGCATTTTCCTGAAACTTCAATTTTATGAAAAGGGGAAGCAGAGGCTATGGAATAGACTGAAGACTAGAACAGGATTTTGTTAGTGACAATAACCAATGTATTAATTTCAAGGAAGTATCTGAACCAACTGGCCTTCCACTTGGGTCACAGTAACCCCAAATATCAATACAACCTGGGGGATGAAAGGGTAGAGCACAGCTCTGCTGAAAAAGATTTTGGGGGTGCTGATGGATGGCAAGCTGGACATGAGCCAGTAATGTGCCCTTGCATCCCAAAAAGCCAAACATATCATGGGCTGCATCAAAAAAAAGTGGTCAGCAGGTCAAGGGAGGTGATACTGTACTGGTGAGACCTCATGCTGTGTCTAGATGTGGAGCCCTCAGTATAGGACAGACATGGGCCTGTTGGAGCCTGTCCAGAGGAGGGCCACAAAAATGATCCAAGGGATGGAACACCTCCCCTGCAAGGACATGCTGAGAGAGCTGGGGCTTCAAACTAAAAAATGGGAGATTTAGACTGGGCATAAGAAAAAAGATTTTTACAACAAGGGTAGTGAAGCACTGGAACTGATTGCCCAGAGAAGTGGTGGATAGATGCCCCATCCCTGGAGACAATCAAGGTCAGGTTGGACGGGGCTCTGAGTAACCTGATCTATCTGTAGATGCCCCTGTTCATTGCAGGGAAGTTAGACTAGATGAATTTTAAAGGTCCCTTCTAACTCAAACGACTCTGTGACTCTATTCCACTGCTAAAGACTCTCAATTCTGAAATGGTGCAAGAAGAACCTCTGCAGACTTCTAAGCTACTACCTCCACACACACAACTCTGCTAATGCCCTTTGCTCCTGTCTTGCAGCATCCTCTGCTATTTCAGTCCTGGGATCCCCTTTCAGATCTGTAAAAATAATTCCCACCTATTCTAGCTAAGCCAGATCAACAACAAATTCTATGCCATTATTTGTTCTGAAAGAAACAAAAATTGTCTTCAGTGGGTTTAATAAAGCCTTTCATCTATATGGTAAAGTCTCACCCTGCTTCCTTTCATGAACAGGAGCACCTTGGCCAACTCCTCTCACCTTCCCGGAGCCACAGAAGGACATCGGGCACGAGGGCACCACAGCAGTCGCACACCTGGCTCGCAGAAGGGTTCACTTCAAAGCTGGACTTCCCAGCTCAGATCACGACAGTCACTTCTCACCTCATCAGCTCCCTTCCCTTTCAGTCAGTCTAGAAGAGCTCTTCTACCTGCTCCCACTGCAAAACAGCCATCGTGGGGCAGGGTCCCGCTCCAGCCTTTCACCCTGAGACCCTCTCAGCTGTTCCCCTGCCCCGCCCCAGGCTGCAGGGTGAAATGCAAACTGCCCGAGGGAGAGCACTCAGTGCCGGTACGTACCCTCCGTCAGCTCCAACAGGAGAACCGTGCTTTCGGGAAAACATGCCGGAATGGGTAAGGCAGCTCCCCTCTGTCCTCCTCAGGAGCTTCCTCTCCTCCCACCTCAGCACGGAAAAGGGCACAGGCTCCCTCCCTCCCTTGACTTCCCAAGCCAGGCTTCAAAGGAGAGACAGCAAAGAGCACCTCACAGCTGGGATGAGGCCCCAGCTGTGGGGCAGGAAGCTCCTGGGAAGATGAACATGGCATAGAGAGACAGAAGAGGAGTAGGAGGCATGGAGAAAGAGAAGAAAGCAGAGGATGGAGTGATGGCTCCTGCCTTTCCTTTGCTGTGGAAAATCAGTAAAATCATTCTACCTAGATTCCACCTTTCTAGGGGATCCATATCTCCCTTGTAGGACAGCTGAATCCAAGAGGCTGACTCCAGTTTGTCAGTGACTGTAAAACAAGCAGTATTAAACAGGGACAGCTGAAGAATCCCTTATTCAACCCTTCTGCAGGGTAAGTTCTATTCACAAGGTTCCTTTTTCTATGCAATGGGAAAAGTGAGCAACATGGAAATCCTCCACAACTTCCTATTTGCTTCAAGGGAACGCTAACAGGATATCAACCTCACTGGCCTTTGGTCTTAGGAGCTGATGTATATCAAGTAATACAGAGATTTGACGTTGTTCTTCATATGAAATAACTGGATGCTGTAACACGTAAGCAATTCACTCTCTAGGGGAGCTCAAATCTGGGAGTCAGAAACCCCATAAATACAAGAATTTGCATTTACTTGTGGCATGGATAGATTGCCATTCCTAATAAAAACTGAGGACGAGAACATAAGTTGCATGTGTAGGCTGCCAGTACTAACTACTGCCCTCCCTGATGGCATAGCCATTAGCAGCAGCAACAGCAAGACTAGATATGGTGAAAGCAAAGTATACAGAGAGGCCCAGGTCTTTCTGACATCCTTCAGAAGCTTAAAACCAACTTTGTTCACACACAGAATACTCTAGGCTCAGCTACCATTTAACTACCTCACAGGTTTACCTAATCCTGTACAACTGCAGTTGTGTACAGAACCCTCAAAATCCAGGAGCAAATCAGCAAACAGTTATTAAATGCTCTAATTGCTGCCCCAAGTAGCATCCTTTAACAATAATCACGTGAATAAATCACTTCCACATGTAAGCTAATCACAAGCCCTCTTACCCCTTACTGTTCCTCAACTTACAATCAAGCTAACAATTGTTGCTGTTTATGCAGCTGATACAACATTATCATCGAATATAAGCCTTCAGCTGTATTAAGTAGACTCAGCTCATACTGATAGTTGCATTCTTACATGAATTCTGCATATTTATAGTCTCATAATATAATGCATATTTTCATCTAATTTGCATGAGTCATCCTACATTCTATAATTTTGTTGTGTTTTTTCTTGGTTTTTAAGAGACCAGCACACTTCTATTCTTTTAGGTATCCTTGTAGGTATATTAATATACGTATTTCAATAACCAGTGTCTACATCTTTTGCGACGTATTTTCCTCATTTTTATTAACAGACTTTTTTAATAACTGCATTAGCATTTTATCCTGCTCACATAGGAAAAGTCTGGATTAGCTGTAACATTGAACCTGATCTCTGCAGTTTTATCAATTATGTGAGTCATTGTAGGAACATTAGAAGCTCCATAGAAGCTACGCAGTACCAGCATATTCTTCAATAGTAAACTCTGCAGAGCAGAAACTCTTTTTTTTTTTCTGTATTTATTAGTACAGTATTACACTCAGTCATCACAAGTTCATAGACAGAAACACATATGTTTTCACACCAGCTGTTTTCACAGATGTATGTGCACAGCTTCTAAATAGCATACTGGATACAAACAGACAGCACCTCCCACAACCCGCTTGGATTCATCATTCTATGCCAAAGGTTGACAGAATGAGAGCGGGATCTCTTTGAGTCTTGACAGACCCTCTTTCATGCCCCCCCATCTCTTCAGTTTATATAATTCCCTACATACACAACTGCTCTCCCTATCTCCTCCCTCCCCATCGCCTCTCTCCCGCTGCACAATGCGGTATAGCACAATGCCTAAATGTTTAAAAAGCAGACGCTTTCCCTCCTGGGGCTGAAACTGCCTCAAGGTCCATCCATTACACAGTGCACAGCAAGCAGCAGAGATCTGAAACTACCCCCCTCCAGCTGTTTTTACTCCCATTCCTTCTAGATGCAAAATATATTTAATTTGTATCATATGCAAGAAGAGAATAAAAGCAGCTAAGCTGTTCATCCCCTACCTGAGCAAGGTTCTCTCATCCCCAGCTGGCAAGCGGATGGAGACAGGGAACCCAGCTGCTCCCACATACACTCTCCTTTCCTTGCACTATAAATTATTCACATAGGTTGCAGCATCCTCCCTCTCTCTCCCTCCCTCCCTTTCTTCCTTCCTTCCTTCCTTCCTCCCTTGCTTTCTCTTACACTGCCCCCACCTGCAGATGAATGGAGAGTAAGCAGGTCGCTGCTGTCCTAATTGAAATGAGAGATCACTGATTACAGAACAGGCAGACCTAAGAATAGCTGCTCTCTGAAGCTGAGAGGATTGGTCCTAGACGAAGGGACCAAACTGGCATCTGCCTAGGTGGGGCATGGGCAGCTGTGTGAACCCACGTACTGCACTCTGCACTTCTAACACCAGACCCACAGTGATGCCCTGTAAAAATCAGTGAGTTTTTTTCACATAGGAAACTCCTTTTTCTGGTTCTCTCACGAATAACAGCAGTTATTAGGTGTATCGAGTTAAAATCAAGTTGAAGTTCTTCATCATCAGCTTCTATCAGAAGTTATCACATTTATTAATAATTCAGCAGGTAACTTTTCTTGGCACGTGTGAGATCTCTGAAAATCAGAAAAGTTAGTAGCATCCAGGAATTCTTGTCCTGAAGATATATCTCAGGTGCTCAACAACAGGATAAGGAGATTGAAAACAAAAGATATGATTCATAAGTCCATATTCTGCCAAGAGTAGCGCGTTATATATCTAATAATCTCATCTAAAAGAAAGGAGTTAGCTCCCGTGCCTTATTACACAACTAACTTCATAAATCAGTTTAACTAATAATCTTAACAAATAATAATTTTCTTTAGACTATCAGACAAGTTCCTCAAAAGCAGTAACATGTGGAAATAAAAAGACAGTATCAGCAAATTATATGTGGGATTAAGGCAGAAATAAGAGAGGATTGCCAGGATCATGCTAAAACAGGACTGCAGGTTTTTTTTGACAGCAGAGAAGCAAGTCTATAGAGTGAAGATAGACTGAAGAGCACAGAAATAAAAATATGGCCCTTGTCTTGCTCGGGTCAGCAAGTCAAACAGTTTGCAGCAATGAAATTCAGCTGGACATGAGTCAACGGTATGGACTTGCAGCCCAGAAGACCAATTGTATCCTGGGATGCATCAAGAGGCATGGCCAGCAGGGAGAGGGGGGTGATTGTCCCCCTCTGCTTTGTCCTTGTGAGGTCCCAGGTAGATTACTGCATCCAGGTCTGCGGTCTACAACACCAGAAAGACGTGTTGGAGCAGGTAGAGGGAAAGGCCACAAAGATGATCAGAGGGCTGGAGAACCTCTCCTATGAAGAAAAGTTGAGGCAGCTGGGCTTTTTTAGTTTGGAGAAGGCTCCAGGGAGACCTCATTGTAGCATTCCTCTACCTGAAGTGAGCTTATAAACAGGAGAGAGACTGACTTTTTACACAAGCAGATAATAATAGGACAGAGGGGAATGGTTTGAACTAAAAGAGGGGAGATTTTGATTAGATGTTAGGAGGAAATTTTTCTCTCAGAGGGTGGTGGAACAGTGGAACAGGCTGCCCAGAGAAGCTGTGGATGCCCCATCCCTGGAGGCGTTCAAGGCCAGGTTGCATGGAGCCCTGGACAGCCTCATCCAGTGAGTGGCAAACCTGTCCATGGCAGGAGGGTTAAAACTAAATGACCTTTAAGGTCCTTTCCAACCTGAGCCATTCTGTGATTCTATGAAATGGTATTCACATTTGGGGAATAAGCAGCCTAATCCAAACAGAATGACAGGGTGCATATGTGAAGTTTTTGTGCTATGCATGTACCTACAAGTTTCCAAATTGTCAGAAGGACTGCTAGAAAGATACACAGGATGGGGAGGAAGGGAGATCAGGCCCGGAGGGATGCAGTATGAGCTAGAACTTTCACTCCTGGACAGAAAGGCCATCTGACAATTAAAGGTCTTTTTTTTCAGAATTATGGATAATGCAGCTCCCATTTTTCATCTGTACAGGTAATCTGAACCAGCTGGCATTGTTTCTCACAAACATCTCCTACCAGCCTGAAACTCTGAAGCTTTGAGGGAATTTTTCATTTTCTGACAGGGGTGGAAGTGGTTAAAGGAGTCAGAAGTACAAGGGGTAGAAGGGAGCAACCTCTGCCAGGCCCCTCAAGCTGCAGAATCCTTAGAGGCATGACACCGCCAGACCAGAACCCCCTTCCCAGGCAGGAAACCCCTCCTTTTGGCAGGTTTCTGGGACACGAGGAAGATGCAGCTGGCCCTTTAAAAGCACTAGCAGCTGCTTATTTGTGTGGCCAGCACAACCCACTGCAGTGCATGAGCTGGCTGGAAGCAGCTGCAAATTACTATGCCTTAAAAATACCAGGGAAATCCAACATGGAATACACCTCGAGGTACAGAAGTTCACTTTTAAATGTACTCAGCAGGGGGGATTTACGTGGTGCTAATTTCTTACGTCATCAACACTTGATGCGTTACGAAATTATGTGGCTTAGGCACATGTTTTAATTCTTTCTTTTTCATTGAGAGAGGCCATATGACAGCTTGGTCCTGACATTATTCTCAAGGCATAAAATAAGAGTCAGCCCCCATCCTAAAAATATTTGCTATCCGACAGACCTGCAAGGAACATATGTGCTTAGTCACCTCCAAGATGTTTGTCAGAACTAGGAATTTAATTCCAATTAAATCCATTGAATCACAGTTCAGTTCTTCAGCTACAAGAATAGCCTCCTTGCTTCCCTTTCCCTTTTTACTATTCCTTAATAGATAAAAATCATAAAATACGAAGTGCCTTTCTTTATTTACAAGAAGGGATGGACATTGTTACGTACATCAGAACATTAAACCAATAATATACAGAGGGTTCGCAATTACTTCCTCGAGAGAATTTTATCAAAAATTACCTATCAATTCATTCCACAATGACAGGCTATCAGAAAAATGACAAAGCTGGTTTACATAGATAAGAATATGCAGGAAACAAAATAAGGGATCAGTTCTTTGTTTGTGAACTAATGAGGACACATAAAGCATGGAGAGTTCAGTGATATAACTAAATGCAGCAGAACACCTGCTATTTCACTTTGAGAAATACTTAACATGCATTATGTCTTAAAAAGAACCTCTTCATGATACTCAGAAAAAAAAATCAGGAGCCATACACTAACTCTAGATACCTAGAAATCTATTAATGAAGAATCCGGGAGACTTTCTGCATGTGTGAAGAGCTAAATCTCTCTTACTTTGTACAGCACGTAACAGAAAAGGATGGCTCCAGTTGGCATGTGTGGGCTGTACTGTATATGTATAAATGTATTTTAAAAATATATTCTGACTATCAGTACCAGAGGGTTATTACATCCCAGCAATAAAAATTGAAGGCTATTTGTTACAGAGGAGCACTCTCCAGACTTTGTGAAGTCCAGTTCAACGTGTCTCCCATAACGGCGTTTCCATATTAAACTTAAAAAAATGATTCCGTGGACCTGTTTGTTAAGCACCTTATGACCCGGATAGGACAAACAATGGTGAACCACTGAAAAATCAGTCTGCCTAGAGCACTGTGGATAACAAGAATCCAGCAGAATTCCTAGACTGCAGTGAACTGAACTGTCAAAACAAATAATGAAACAAAAAATCCTCTACCGAACTGTTTGTACTGAAACTTGCATGGGATGAAAAACGTCCAGCAATTCTTAGACAGGAAGCGATAAGTTGGCTGGAACAGGGAATATCCAGCAAATTCTAAACAGCTGTAAGCAGATCTGAAATAAAGAACGCCAGCAATTCTACGGTAATACATAAAACTGAGAACAGTGAAAATCCAACGGTCTTCCAACAGCAAGCAGAGCTGCTCAGACTACAATATAACCAACGAAGGGCAAGATGTTTACCTCCTTTTTAAAGAACGCTAAGTACTGAGAAACATGCTGATATGACTGATGAAAACTCAGAACTATAATATATATAAAAAACTTTGAGACTCCAACAATATGAAGAAATTTAGATGTGTTAGGCAATAAATATTTATATTGTGTTAGTGCTCAAACCCCAGCTGGCTCAACATGAATGCCAAGGAGAGAATTCAGAAGGGTCAAGAGCTAAACCATAGATTTTAGGAACAGCAACAACAGCCAAGAAGAGGTATTTGAATAGGTATTTGAAATGTGGGAAATCAGCTAAACACTGCCTCCTTGTTTAAAATACCAGTATTTCATCTTCATTTTTTTCTCGATTCACCCGAAGGCATGCATCCAGTGCTGATTTGGGGACCATCAGATTTTATTTTTCTCCCCCCCCCCCTTTTTTTTTTTTGTGCACTTTTCAAGCTGTTCTGTTTAAGTTGTCTCTTATTGATCCACCACACAAACTTCATACTGTGGCAACTTCCATTCAAAACTTCTCCAACAAGCCACACTTCAAACAGTCTTGCTTCTGCTTTTGTTTCGCTTAGAAACATGCCTTCAGTTAGATCCTACATCTCTTGTTTGACCTACCAGAAGAAAACATCTTCACAGGATTCACAATCCAGATGCCATACAAACTGCAATACTGTAGAGTATGGTCATGACACAAACCAGAAATTCATTATGATGAGCTCCTGCTAATTTGGCAGCATCCATTAGGAAAGAAAATTCATGTCCGAGCTGGATAAAACCTGTACTTACCGCTAAGTAAACTGACAATTCACATCTCGCTGAACCATGCCAAAATAAAAGCCACATTCTTTTCAGGTCAGGTGTCTGCTTACTTTAATAACACAACAAAGAAAATGCCCTTTCACTGACATGTGAATGCATATGTGAATCTGAAATGTAACACCCATTTTTCCAGAGGCAGAAAAAACAAAGCTTCCAGCTTCCCCTCTCTGAGGTCTGCTGCCTCTACGGTATAGCTGGAGAAAAGCATGGTGAAAATTAGTGCTAAAGCAAGTGATGAAACAACCAGTGTTGCCTTTGAATACAGAATATCTAATGAAGCAAATGCAGCCTTTATTAAAACATATTTTATGAATTTGTTTTCTTTCTTATTTCTTTTCTCAACAACTTACATCTCTCTGGCCTTCCTCCCTTGATTTGTTGCCCTTTGTGCTCTCTTTTGGCTGTATTAGTGCTTCCCGCATGTTCTCCTAATCCAATGGGAAAAAAAAAAAAAAACTTTTTTGTTTTTACTTGGTTATTTTTTGCCTTTTAGCAATTCAGAGCATGTTGGGAAGGCAGCCTTATGTATTGGCAACATAAGCAGCAAGAATATAAGACTAGGAGCAGGGAAGCAGACAAAGGCACAAGAACTCACTGCATATCATCTCCTTTGGCTTTATGTTTGCAGTAAAGGAAGGCAAACACTGTTCTATAATAAAGCTGCTCAGCACATAGAAGCTTTATTCTCTCTTATTTCCAGCATCACTTAATAAATTCTAGTAAGTCAGTACATGAGAAGGACCCAGCAGTGTGCCCTGGTGGCCAAGAAGGCCAATGAGATCCTGGGGTGCATTAAAAGGATTATGGCCAGCAGGCCAAGGGAGGTGATCCTCCCCTTCTACTCTGGCCTGATCAAGCCTCACCTGAAGTATTGTGTCCGGTTCTGGGCTCCCTGGTACAAGAAAGACAGGGATCTCCTGGAGAGAGTCCAGCAGAGAGCCACAGAGATGATAAAGGGCCTGGAGCATCTCCCTTATGAGGAAAGGCTGAGCAACCTGGGTCTGTTCAGCCTTGAGAAAACAAGACCGAGAGAGCATCTTATTAATGTTTATAAATATCTTAAGTGTGGGAGAGAAAGGGACATGGCCAACCTCTTTTCAGTGGTCTGTGGGGACAGGACAAGGGGAAATGGCCATAAACCGGAGCATAGGAAGTTCTGGACCAATATGCAAAAGAACTTCTTCACGGTGAGGGTGATGGAGCACTGGAACAGGCTGCCCAGGGAGGCTGTGGAGCCTCCTTCTCTGGAGATATTCAAGACCCGTCTGGACACCCACCTGTGTAGCCTGCTGTAGGGAGCTTTGGCAGGCAGGTTGGACTTGACGATCTTTAGAGGTCCCTTCCAACCCCTACAGTTCTGTGATTCTGTGATCTTCTTGTGTTCTTTTAACTATTCTCAATTGATTTCCTAATTTCATTTAAAATATTTCTTTCTCCTCACTTCTTTTCACACTGGGCATTCCACTTCACTGTTTCTCAGTATTCCAGAAGACAGATTTTAACTGACATCCTTCCTCCTCGCCTTTAGTCACAGTCATGTTCTTTCCTCCTCTCAGATAGCACAAGAGGTGAAGTCACTCTTATATTTTAGTTAGTAGTGTTACGGAGATCAGAGGACCAATAGATTGCATACTGACAACTCACGTCTTACATGTAGTAACATCTTTCTGCAATGGAACTACTGCATGTCCTCCAGCACAAAGTAAACAGTAAAGACCAGGTTGGGCTCTGTCATTAAACAAAAGCAGCTGCAGAAATTTTTACCAGTGCTAATGAAACCTGAGGTTTAAAGCTCCTGCCATATGGGGGCTGCGGAATAAATAAATAAATTAAAAAAAAAAAAGATGAGGAAGTTTATAGTCTTTGGGGTTCATTCAGTTGTTTTTTTTTTTCAGGGAAAAAGATAAAAAATGTGACATAAGTGAATTTTAGAAGTCTGAAATAGGAGATAAAATCAAATATCACAGCCTCGATAAATGTTTGGTAATTTCATAGGTACTTCGTAGTACAGACAAGGGATTGATTTTCAAATTTTTACCAGTCCAAATGAAACCTGAGGTTTAAAGCTCCTGCCATATGGTAAAAAAAGAATAAATAAATAAATTAAAAAAAAAAAAGATGAGGAAGTTTATAGTCTTTGGGGTTCATTCAGTTGTTTTTTTTTTTCAGGGAAAAAGATAAAAAATGTGACATAAGTGAATTTTAGAAGTCTGAAATAGGAGATAAAATCAAATATCACAGCCTCGATAAATGTTTGTTACTTTTCCACCATTCTCATGGCAGAAAATGAGGGACTTCTTCATTAATTTCAAACACGTAGGAATTTTAAATGTGTAGGCAGCCCTGAAAATTCTTATGTA
Organism: Pavo muticus; assembly: GCA_016647715.1. Lineage (NCBI taxonomy): Eukaryota > Metazoa > Chordata > Aves > Galliformes > Phasianidae > Pavo > Pavo muticus. The sequence continues at coordinate 84,715 of JACDJE010000132.1, forward strand.
ATTCCCTTTTTCAGAAAAGAGAAATCTTCTAGTCCTGCACAACACAATAAGTTCTCTGACTTATTCTCTGCAAATTTAAGATTTTCAGGTATCCCTGAGACAGATGAGGAACTAGTAGCAGCAGTAGCAGTAAGCTCCCCTTACAATATCAGTCCTTCTTTGAATACATTTCTACTCTGACTGATAGAAGGAAGTCACTGCAGGTAGAAGACAGCCACACCACCACAAACCATACAGTGACCATGCTTAGAATGAATTTCACCCTTTGTTTGATAAGAATTGGAATAAGCTGGAAGACAGAAAGAATCTGCCAATTCCCAAGTTGTCAAAATCACACACATTTTTGAACATCCAAGCACAAGTGTGACTTTGTCAGGGTTTGTGCTTCCTAATACTCAAGATATCAGTGACCAGAAACACGCCTATCATAGGTCATGGTTGCCCCACAGATACATGCTCCTGACATGGAGAAGTCTCAGCAGAAATACTGAAGTCATGCTTCACAAAGGTGATTAAGCAGAACCTGGAGGCCAAAGGAAAAGGTAGACAAGATAGGCAAAGGTGGTTCAGTACCAATTTGTTCCCAGTACTTGTGCAGAATCTCAGAAATTGCTTCGGGAAAGAGGTACAGACTTGGTGATTACAGAGAGATTAATGGTGCCGTGGTATCTACGTCACAAGCCCTTGGGAATAAAACAAGCTTCTCTGCATACCTGCCTGATAAGAGAGGTTACTGCAGGTACTAAGTTAATTAGTAGCAGTCTGAGCAGGAGGTAGAATAGATAGTGAGATGAAACAGGGGAAAGGTGAAAGGTGAAGTGCTTCTTAGAGAATGAATGATGAACAAAGATCAACAATGAGATACTGATAGAACGACTGAAGAACAAATTCTGCAGTCTTCACTAAAGAAATACGCTGTCTGATCTCCCAGAGCATGCTTGAACAACAGAGAATATAACGTTTTCTTTAACAAGTACCTCTACTGCACAAGAAAGTGAGATTCTTTATGGTGGCAGTATAAATGTCTTTGTTTACCCTCCCTGACTTCTATGCCTTGTTTCATAAACACTGTATAGCAATTGCTCTCAAGACTTTTCCAAGCCAATCTGGCTTCTCTACATCTTGGCATCACCACAAACTTCTTGATGGGCTATGTGATTGATTTTTCTTTGTTACAGACACTGAAATACTGTAAGGTATGGCACTCTGAACTAGACCGATGAGAGAATCAAAATGGCAGATAAACATAGAAACTTCAGAAGTTATTATGAAATGCAAAAGGGCATCAAAAAGGAGCACCGTGTTGCCAGAAACTATACTGTTAGTTCATAGAAGTTTACATGGCTTTGTAGTGTTAGATTCACAAAGCGGTCTGTATCACATTGATGGATATGTTGAACTAATTCACTCACAGATGTATTACGCAGTTATTTTTCTTATAAATGCATAAAATCATTCCTAAAGATTCAGCCTAGTAATCCATAAAATTCCAAGGGTGTAATATACAGAAGTTACCTCTCAAAATAAAATAAACTGAAATAGTAAAAGTAACAACTAATGTAACAGAAATACCTACAATTTCTAGCATTTTTCACAATGGTATTTCATAACTACATCTATAAATAATTCCAAAAATGGTGCACCAATCAAAATTACTCCAAATATTTTCAGCAAAAACTATTTACTTTTTACCTATCCACAAACAGAACCTTTCCAATCACAGAAGTAGCTGTCGATCAAATAATGAAGACTTTTTCACCTTTGTAACTTTCTCCTAACTTAGCAAAAAGGTCCTGCCCCAAAGCTGTTTCTACATGCCTCCTCCCAGCAGCAGATCATGCTGAAGATTGCAGTGCCTGAGCTCTCTGCAGAAGGAAGACTCTAGAAGGATAAGTAATTCAAATTAGGATTCAACAATAGTCAGTGCCCATACTGGAGCTGGAAGTTGCCTAAAGGCTTCGATCTGAGCTAACAACCCCTGACATAATTAATAGGCTTTGCTGAGGACAAGGTGAGTCTTAGATTCTACACCTTTCCACAGGGCTTTGGTGTTAACTCAGGCAAATAAAGAACTTCCTTCTACTCCAGTGTTTTGGGCTGGGTTGACCAAATGGCAAACACTGCAGATCTAGAAGATATTTCTGCTCTCCTGTCCTTCCCTTTCACCTCTCCAGCTAAGCATTTGCACTTCTTCCCTTGAACGGGGATCTAGCAGTTAGATAGATGATCCTTTGCTTATCAGATTCAGCCCACTAAACTGGCAAACAATCCACTCTGGAAAAACATAAATACCTTTTGGAAAGCTTAGACAGCAAAGCTGGCTCAGCAAAGGGTCAGCTGAGTGCTAGGATACCTGCAAGGAGAACACGCTTTGACAGCTGGCAGGCAAAAGGAGAAAGGGCTACAATTTTCCACAGAAGTTAACTAACAGTTTTATTCAGCTGCCTCATCAAGTCACACTTTAACTCATTGCTTTAAAAAGTGGAAATATTTTCTTTGAAAATAATTCTTCTGGCTTTTTTATTACAATAGCTCAGTAAGTAGAATGCTTAGCCATGCCTGAAGTGTGTTGTAATTCCCTCCTCAACCTGGTAGAATTCAAATCATTTGTCTCCAAGGAACAGTTGTACAACTACCAGCCTATAAGCTGCCCTGGCTAGAAAGAGGCTGTTGTAATCAGTAATCAGGCATCAGATTCCACTCAGTCATGCTTTCTGTACAGAGAAACTGTGAAAACAATTTTGTCCAACCTTCATAAGCAGTTAAGGTGTTCTCAACATTAGGCAAACAGAAAAAGCTATAAGAAGCAAACTGTTTTTCCCATTTAGATGATAATCCTGCAAAATGACGTGCTTACACTAGAAGCCTGACTTCTTCCTCTTTACATAGTTGTTAAGTCTTGCATCTTCACTGGAATTCTCTCAAAGGTTAAGAATAGGTAGCAAACAGAGTGAGCTGAAAATCCTTTATCTGTCAGCAGCCAAAATGCAAATTATAAGGGAAAAGAATATTAGAAACTTACAAACATAAACAAGTCCAGGCTGGAAGGGAAGATCACTGGCTCAAACTCCCTCGGAAAGCAAGGCCTTAAACTTAGCTGAGTCTTGAATATTCCCAGCCATGATGATTCAGCCACTTCCCTGGGCAAGTAACAGCAACATTTAATTGTTCTCACATTGAAAACTTTGTTTCTAACGTCCAGAAAACACTCCTCCTCTTCCCTATTGCCTCTTGCCTGTAACATTCATCCCTGTCAAGAGTACCATCATCTTCTCTGCAACTACCTACAAAGTATTTGTAAAGGTTGAATAGACCCTCCCAACCTGCCCCAGCCTCCCATTCTCTAGGCTATAAAACTCATGAGCTCTCCAACACTCAAATCATCTTGGTGACAGTTCACATCCAATTGTTCAATTTGCCTTTTGAACCGGGAGGACCAATACTGATTATTAATTAATAAGCAATCAGCAGTAGGGCATACTCATATTACAGATAAACCAGTCAGCTCATACAGGTAATTTATATTTAGTATTTGAAAACTGCCAATGCTTTTCAGACATACAATTAAGGTATAGATGATAACAGACTTCAAGAAGTAATTCAGAACCTACTCTGCTAAGTATGAGTATTCCCCATTCCCAGATATACCCAGGAGTAAAAAGGATTTTAACCTACCCCTCTACAAAGTAATAACCGTAATAACCATACCCTTCTTTTTTTCCTTTTATTTTTAAAATCAAAGAGGTCATAAAACAATATCTCACATGCAGCAACCAATTAGGATAGCAAAATGTACAGATTTACATTTTACAGAACTTGTAAATAGGTTTATATATGGGACATGTGACGTGGGTTGGGCCTGCTGTCCTTCCTGCTTTGTGAGGCAGAGATCCAAGATCCTGCTGCTGCACGTAGAGAATGTAGATTTCAGGGCAGAGTTTCTCTCATGAAAGTACAGCAGACCAAACACAGGTAAGCACTCCCCACTGTTCACTCCGCCCTCTTTTCTAATGAATTTCCTGCTTTTGTGGGACAGATCTGGAAGAGCTGGAAAAGAGTAGAAGGTATGTGGTCAACTAGAAATTGTTTTTGAGTCAGAATCTGGAAAACTGAGGTGCTATGTCCCTATACAAAACCCGTACAACCTTCCTATGATATGTGCCTTCCAGTATCCACCAGCTTCCAGCTTTTACTTTCAACATAAATCTTCCTCATCTCCCTAAAGGAAAACGCAGGAGGAGGAAGGTAGAGCTTTTATTGCTGTTCTGTCCTCAGATCAGAAGGGGAAGGAGCAGGGACAGAAGAGCTTGCATATGTTTCCTTGTGATGAAGAGAGAAGTTAAAACATGACTGTTACAAACTACCAAATCCTCCCTCAGGTAAGTGTATTCTTAAAGTAGACAGTAGAAAAGGTAGCAAGAAAGTAATCTGTTTAGAAAGAATGTGCTTGTATGTAGGATAAATGTTAGTGTAAACACATGCAAGATGACTTATTAATCATAATATTTTTAGAACACCACACATTCCTGGTATTCGCTCCACACTGACTGTACAGAGCAACTGCTTTATTTTTCTGGTGTTTAGGAATAGAGCGGTGCAACAAAGAACATCAAAGAAAAGAACTGAAGAGACAGGCTTATACTAAAATGTCTGCATTTTGCAAAAACAGACATACTGCAGCTACATCTAGAACCTAATGTGATATCATTGCTAAAATGCTACACAGAAGTTTATAATGCTGCATAGAAAACAATTTACTGAGGCAGAGAGCTCCATTAATATGGCTACATTTTTTACCATGATCCGAACTAGTATCTGAATGTTCACTAATGTGCTAGAATAAAACTTGTCTAACACTTTTATGTAAAGTGCACAGCCTCAAATTTTCATCCTAGACTTCTGGAATAGGTAACTGTAACTTTTTAGATAAGCCTGCCAGTGAGTGCTGATGGTCTATTTATGCCTTTTATGTCTTGCAACTGCAAGTCCAAGCATTCCTATTAATTCAAGAAGCATTCTCATAAAATACTCTAGTATATTTACACTAGCATGTATTTATGCATAGATCTCCCAGGCTAACTATGCATATCTATAGCTGCATGTCCTCATGATGGTTTGAACTTGCGTATGTACGGTAGTTTGGTCATAATACTGATAACATGTTTGCACGCTCATGTTTCAAGCTGAAAAAGAATCGTGGTTTATTCTTATCTTTTTTAAATCTTACACAGATGTCTATCCCCTTAACTCCTTATCTGTTCTCAAACATCTGCTACCACCATCCACTATACCATGTCGTTAGAAGCACACTGGAAGAACATCCGTCAAGCCCTGTTGCTTCTTTTCACTGCTGCTCTTCTCATTGGAGTCACCATGCTAGCCATTTCATCCAACATTAATCCAGTAGGCTACTTCTTCCTAGGGGTAGGTGGAGTGTGCCTGATTGGCTATTTGCTGAGTGTGTTTGTTGAGTATTACCTGAAGAATCAGCATCGACATGACACAAATGAGATACCTCCAAACAGTCAAAGCCATGAAGGGTAAGCACTTTTTCTTCTTACTTTAACTATCCCTCCTCAACCACGGCCATTTTACATATTGTCTTGCCATCCTTCCTCTAGGAAATTAAACACAAAAACCATCCCAAAAGGCAAAAGGGTTTTCCTGTATTAATATGGCACAGGTTGCAAATAGCCGTGCCATGGATCTCTTATCTTGTCCAATATTCTTTTCTTCCCCCTTCAAATTGATCTATGAACAATTTCCAAGGTTACGAAGGTTAAAAAACCAGACTCAGTTTTACCTTCCATTGAGTAATTGAGTCCTGCCAAACAATGAGTCAGACAAGGAAAGAGAAAAAATGCCAAGGTAATACTGAATCTCAGGTGGATTTAGTTCTATAAACCTTATCTGCAGAGCAACTGTTCCTTGGCAAAGTTTTAAAAAAGGACCTGTAACTGGGTGTGTTTCCAGTCTTAAAAAAAAAATTTGACACTAGTAGGCCTAGACTTTGAAAGGCTCTGAATACTTCCACATCTTTTTGGCTTCCTTTGCAGGTTTCTCAGTATCATTTAATTTATCCTAATTCACCTACTGTGGCTGAAGAGCTTAACTTTATTTGTATCTTTGCTTCCTTGGCCGTATAATCCAGACAATCATTATCCAGGTCCATAAGTTGCTTACAGTTATCAGACACAGGGTATTGTAGGAGTGCAAAATGTTATTACATATTTGTTTTTAGAAAGCATATAGAGAAAGAAACTTTGGCTTTGCTAGCTTTAAAACATACTAGAAGAAAACTACTACCTACTTATTTAAAAATACGACCTAAAAGATAAAAAGTTTCTAAAGTAGCACTTTTCTCTGCAGACATTTTCCTTCAGACCTTGCCTAAATTCAGTGAAAATATTTGTTTAGCTTATTTAAGAACTTATGTTCTTAAATATTTATGAACATTAAGCTAATGTATTACAACAGAGATTAAAAAAACCAACATGGTTCTATTTTATTCGGATAAGCAATTAGTAATTAGCAATTCTTAGTAATACATTTTAAATAAGTGGATATCAAGATAAGCCTAATATACTGAACTGAAGGGTGTTGGGGTTTTTTTTTAATTTTTCTGGTGACAGTGGGAGAATGGTCAAATGAGCCAAATAGACCAGGAGGCAAGACATTAAGCTGGCTGGACAAGTGAGCCAGTGCAATAGCAGAATATCATGTACAGTAATACCACAGGAGATATCCTGCCTCAGTCCTACCTACTCATTGTAGCATGGTCCCTATTCTATGTTATCCAACCATATGTCTCTGCATTAAAATTAAAATGAATGACCACAGTAACTGACATTCTGCTTCTGTGCATAGGATGAATGCTGCCTACGAAGCACCTACATACGAGGAGGTGATGACTATGTCGGTGCCAGCAATATGGACAATAGCATCCAATCCAGGCTCAGTGCCCTCACCACTGAGCGAACCTCCCCCTTATAATGTAGTTATTGAATCAATTGCCCAAGGAGAGACTGCAGTGGTAATTCCTGGGGCATCAGACACAAGGAGCACCTCCGAGACAGACCGAGACTCCAGGATGCACTTGCAACTGGTTCTGCCCTCAAGCCAGCAGTGCTTTGTTTCAGACATCAATGAAATGAAAGGCAATGCAGATACGTTTGAGCCACTGGAACCACTCACTCCACCACCTGCTTATGAGAGTGACATCAATGATGAGGTCTTTGATGATGCTTTCCAGCCCTCCATATTATGATTAATTCCACTTTCTATGAATGCGGGACCAAACCTTCATTTTGATACATTAAGTTCGTCTTTCCATTCTTTGAAGCAAAGCTGAACTAGCATCTAATTCGCTAGAGCCCTTTTGCACAAAATATAACTCACTGCAATACCACAGTGCCTCATCTTGGCACCAGATAAACAAAGCCGCTGAGAAGAACGTTGTGTGATATACAGCAGCAACTCAAACTGGACATGCACCTTTTGCGGGGAGGAAAGTGAATCATACAGAAAGACAACCTGCATCGGAAAGGAGAGAAACAGAAGCATTACAAACAGCAGCACCATAGAGCATTGCGATCATCAACCACCTTACATTTCTTACTAAGAGAACGAGCAGTTCCCTGATTATAAAAGTGTTGGCACAACACACATTTACTTTCTGTGCTGTTTGTTGCCACCCCTCTGCTGCATTCCCACCACCACTGCTTTAGTTGCGCTGTGACTAAGAAGAGGGTGGCTGTGCTCGTCTGAAAGCTGGCACCACCAGTACCTACTACTTCAGTGCTAACCAGCTTGAGGTTGAAAAGCTCACAGCAGGAATGGCATTACAAAATTATACATGCTGTTCAGAAGGTTCTTATCCTACACAGCCTCCAGATTGTTGACTGGAGGAAGACAATAGCATTTTTTCTCCCTCTGAGTGAGAGAGAACATACACATATCCTCTGTCTGGAGCACCAATTTTTACAGCTCTACAGGAGAGTTTATTTGTGTTACAGTGCAGACTCAAACAGATTGCTCAAGACACTTTCTTGTCATCATGGCACACATTAGTGTAAAAAGGTCGACAATTCGAGTTCATTGTAACAACCCCATGCACGGAGGTTTCTTTCCAGAACCTGGAAAGGACCAGCCTCTCCGTCAAGGCTGTGACTGCAGCAGACAGCACTTGCAAATAGGAGCCACAAAGCACAGATGGCCTTCATCAAGACAGCTCTCCTTTTGAGCCAGGTTTGAGCTCTCTCAATTAGCGGTGCTAAACAGTGTTTTAAAATGAGCCAGTTAAACTACGAGGATCTGCAGCGCTTAAGTGGTTTGCAGTATGCAAAGAGACACTCAGATCTGATGAATGTCGAAGTTTTTAAAAAACAGAGAAAAATGGTCATCCAAATCTCCTTATGATTGAGAATAACCTCATCACAGCATTGTTTCCTATGACTACATCATTTTTAACTCATATCATAAGCTAAAAGCAAATAAATTATTTCTTAATGCTTGATTCTTTATAGTTGAAAAAAAAAGTTGTATGTTGTTTATAGATAAACAGGAATACATCAGAAATACCTAGTGGCATTGATACTAGTTGTAACAATATTGTTAAGCTTGCCTATGTTTGTTGGTGGATACCACTGCCCTGCAATTTTTTTAGACAACAGAGCTATGTCTCTGAACCAAGGAGATAAGGAAGCTCTTCTGAGTCTTTGTATCGAGGAAATAGGAGGTCCTGTTTGGAATCGGTCACTGAATACGTAACATACTTCTGGGAAACTTCAACATATGTAACACGACTCTGAGAAACTTCTGCACACGTAACACGCGTCTTGAAAAAATTCTGTATATGTAACACCAGTTATGTATAAAGCTGAAGATCTTTTGCGTAAGCTATGCATGATAGGAGGATTACCCCCCATGCATCCAGCACTACTATTAAGAATGTCTGCTTTCTAACACTCCACCTTGAGTCTTAGAGAGTTCCCTGATAGACCATCTTATGGTATCACCGTTATGCTTATTTAATAACACTGGCTTAGAAAAAGAAAAGAAGGAGTTGCAATTCTAACCCTTCAGCTAAGTCACTTCGTTACCAGTAGAGATGAAGCAGCTATGATACCTATATCGTAACAATAATACGAGAGGCAAGTTTGCTGGTAGAGATTAGGTGACTTTTTTTTAAAGCCTACCATTTCTTGCACATTTACTGATGGGTCATCACAGAATCACAGAATGGCCTGGGTTGGAAGGGACCTCAAGGATCATGAATCTTCAACCTCCCCACCACAGGCAGGGCCACCAACCTCCACATTTAATACTACACCAGGCTGCCCCGGGCCCCATCCAACCTGGCCTTGAACACCTCCAGGAACGGGGCATCCACAACATCTCTGGGCAGCCTGTTCCAGCACCTTACCACTCTCTTACATACCCCCTGACATCCAACCTAAATCTTCCCTCCTTCAACTTAAAACTGTTTCTCCTTGTCCTGCTGTTATCTACCCTTTCAGAGAGACTCCCCTCCTGTTCACAGGCTCCCTTTAGGTACTGAAAGGCTGCAATTAGGTCACCCCGCAGCCTTCTATCCTCCAGGCTGAACAAGCCCAGCTCCCTCAGTCTGTCTTCATAGGGGAGGTGCTCCAGCCCTCTGATCATCTTTGTGGCCCTCCTCTGGACCATCTCTGACAGCTCCCTGTCTTTCTCATATTGGGGGCCCCAGACCTGGATGCAGTACTCCAGATGGGGCCTCAAAAGGGCAGAGTAGAGAGGGACAGACACCTCCTTCTCCCTGCTGGCCACCCCTCTTCTGATAGAGCCCAGGATACCATTTGCTTTCCAAGCTGCAAGAGCACACTGCTGGCTCATGCTAAGTTTTTCACCTACCAGGACCCCCAGGTCCTTTCTGAGCAGTTTCTTTGTTTGCTGTGTGTATAAAGGTACAACAAACCACAATAAAGAGTACAGCTGTACCACACGGGGATGGAGACTTTCGTGGCCCAAACTGAGTGGCCCAGGACTTTTCTCAAATTGCTAGGAGTCAGAAAGAATTTCAGGTGACCAACACACACAAAAGCTAGCCAGAACAAAGACAAAAATGTCGCTGGTTACACTCGCTAAGGTTTTGTTTTCTTAATCCATAACGGCGATTAAAGCTTTCCAGCTTCTGTTTAGCTTCAGCGCGTGAAACGGAAAAACGCACCTTCCACCTCTAAAGGTCGAACCGCCCTCTTTCCCCGCCGCCACGCCGAGGCAGGAAAGGGCGGGGAGCTATGTCGGTCTGCGCGCCTATCAGTCCTGGAGTCCCACGCTGAGCATGCGCGCAAAGGCGGAAGCCGCAGGGCCGCGGGGAAGACGGTTCGGGAGGTGAGTGGGAGAGTAGCGGCTTTCCGTCCGGCGGTGGTAGCGGAAGAGCGCGGTGCTTGGTGCCAGCGGGAGTCGGGGGCCCGTTGCCGTGTCCTATGCGGCCTTGGGAATCAACGGTGGAGGGTCTTTTCCGCCTGTTATCCGGCGGTGTCTTTCCCCGCGGGCAGAAAGCTGGGCCGGTTAAGGTCGGCTCTTGTCACAGAGTTGGGTTTTGGTCCCCACTCTTTTGCCAGGATGCTGGGAACATGCGGCATGCAGCGATACCACCAGGAAGCTCTAAAGAAGAACCGGGTGATACTGGCGAGAGAGCTGGTTTTAAAAGAGTTGATGGAACACATGATAGAGAAGGACATCATCACCATTGAGATGGTGGAAATGATACAGGTACACAAGTTAAATTCGACTGCAGTGTTAGTTTTATTTCTGCCTAAGCTCAGTGTCGTTCTTGGCACTGAAAGCACAGTAAAATTCGTGTATTTCTTACCTGTGTGTTTAGTGTTGTGTTTGGACAACACATGCAGCAGCATGGGGCTTTTTTGCAACTTGCACGAGAACTGGAAGCTGCTTTTGGCCATATGGGTTTTGTCTGATTTAGTAAATCACTGCCTTGTATGCTGGCCTGTAGTTATGGCAGGCTGCTCTTCAGGAGCCAGGTGGGTTCTTCTCACTGGGAGATAATTTGTGTCTCTTTTTTTCCATTTGTAAAAGCAGGGAAAAAAAAATACCGATTTCCCAAACAATTCTGTGGGATTGTATAAATGAATGTATTATAAACCAGCCTGCTTTGACACCTGTGCATCTTTCACTTAAAGAATTTGTATTCAATGTGTTTTTGTAAATTGCATGATCTAAGACTATTGAATGACAAACACTTCTCACAAGCTTTTCTTGCTTATGCTGAGCAGTGTGTACTAGAATCGTAGTTGAAAGGGACCCTCAAGGATCATGAAGTTCAACTTCTGGCTCCACGCAAGAACACCCAAAATTCAATCCCTGTGTTTGAGTGTCCAAACAATTATTGAGCTCCAGCAGCTTGGGGCCATGCCCACAGCCCCGGGGAGCCTCTTCCAGGGCCCGACTACCCTCTGATGAAGAACTTTTTCCTAATCTCCAAACTGCTTAATCCTGATGCAGCTCCATGCTGTTCTCTTGGTTCCTGTCACTCTCACCAAAGAATAAAGATCAGTGTCTTGCCCCTTGTCTTCCCTTGTGAGGAGCTGTAGGCTGCCATGAGGCCTCCTCTCGGCCTCCTCTTCTCTGAAGGTTAACCAAACCAAGGGAACTCAGCCATACCTCATACATCTTGCCCTCCAGACCCTTCACCATCTTTGCAGCCCTCCTCTGGATTCTCTAATATTACCATGTCCTTCTTATATTGTGGCACACAGTGCTGGAGGTGAGGCTGTGCAGAACAGAGTGGGACAATCTCTTCCCTTGCCCAGCTGGCAGTGCTGGACCTGATGTACCACAGGATGTGGTTGGCCTTCTGGCTACCAGGGCACAACACTGACACAGATTCAGCTTGCTATCAGGCAGAACTTCCAGATGCTTCTCTGGAGGACTGTGCTCCAGCCTTTCATCCTGCAGTCTGTACATAGATCTGCGATTGCCTTGTTCCCAGTACTGAATCCAGCACTTGCTCTTCTTAAACTTCATGTGATTGGTGACTGCCCAGCTCTCAAGTTTGTCAAGATCTCTCTGTAAGGCAGAGAGGTAATTGGAAAAAGTTTTGGATTGGCCATAGACATACAGTAACACACTGAAAACTGCAGGCTGGAGCAATAGGTCTTCAAAGAGAAAGCAAATTGTATAGGAAATGACTGAAGGCGTGCATCTTAAGGCTAAGGTAAGCACTTGATACACTATTTGTAAAGTAAGATTGAGGGTCCTGTTTAAAGAACAGATTCTGAAAAACAGAATGGTAATTTTTTTGGTTGATTCAAGTGCAGATGGCACGAACCTGACACTAACAAGTTTTTGAAAGGAATGAAAAAATAACTTTTTGATGATTTTTGACTGAATGTGTGTCAAAAGAAAGCATAACATTCCAAGTCATGACAGATGCAGGCATTCTTGCCTTAAGTATCTCTGATCCCTAGTGAAAGAGGACAAAGATAATAAGAGTGAAGGCGGAGAGTGACTCATGAACTAATAAAGTATAAGTGGTTAGTAGAAATACTCAATTGCTGACCTGCAGGTAGAAGAAGAGGAGAGGAAAAAAATAATAAATTTTCTCAAAGGTAGGTTAATACCAAATACAATAATCTTTTAGAAAATACCACTATATCGAACAAGTCTTAAACTGAGACTGAGAGGAGGGGAGTCTTCCCTTACAGGTATATTCGAGTAAAAGAAGCTGCAGCAATACTTACTAACGGATAATCAACAAGAAGGAAATTACAATGAAAAAGTCAGGTAAATAGTACACTTTCTAAGCAAATGTGAGAGCTTAGCTGTGAATAGAAGTAGCAGCCTGAGCAAGAGAACAAAGTGTCTTGAACTACTGTTGCAGGATACGAAGTTGGAAATTGTTTTCAGAATTGGAATCTGAAAACAGAAATGTGACTGGGACATGAGGAATGCATTCACAAGTAAACCAGTAGTACTATAAGTATGTATTGTACTAGAAATGTAGAAGTGAGGGGAGTGCTTGCAAAATTACACTAATAATAATACAATAGATAAAAAGTAACATTCATTAAAATAAAAGATCTTTTAAGTTAATAAGCACATTTACTTCTGTGAATTTGCAATAGTCTTCCTCTCTCTGGCTCAAATGTAAGTTAAGGACTTAAAGTGCACTGTTAAGTAGACTTCTCTAGTGCTCTTTAGTCTCTTTATCAGTCACATAGACGGTGGGATTGAGTGTACCCTCAGCAAGTTTGTTGATGATGCTATGCTGAGCGGTGCAATTGCCACAACAGAAGGAAGGGATGACATCAAAGAGGGGCCTGGACAAGCTTGAAAAGTGAGCCCGCATGAACTTCTTAATGAGATTCAACAAGGCCAAGTGCAAGGTGTTGCACTTGAGTCAGGGAGATCTCAGATGTGTACACAGACTTGGTGAAGAACTCATTGAGAGCAGCCCTGCAGCAAAGGACTTAAAGGGATTAGTGGACAAAAAGTTTGAAAAAAGCCAACAGCATGCACTTGCAGCCCAGAAGGCCAGCTGTACCCTGGGCTGCATCGAAAAAGAGGTTGTCAGCAGTGGGAGGGAGATGATTATCCCCTTCTGCTCTACCCTTATGAGGCCCCATCTGGAGTACTGCATCCAGGTCTGGAGAATTCAACATAAGAAAGATGCGGAGCTGTTGGAGTGGGTCCAGAGGAGGGCTGAAGAAATGATCAGACCTGTGGAGAACCTTTCCTATGAAGAAAGGCTGAAGGAGCTGGATTTGTTCAGCTCAGAGAAGAGAAGGCTCTGAGCTCTGAGAAGAGAGACCTCATTGTGGTCTTCTAGTACTTAAAGGGAGCTTATAAGCAAGAGGGAGACTGACTTTTTACACTGTCTGATAGTGGTAGAGCAAAGGGGGATGGTTTTAAACTAAAATAAAGGAGATTTAGATTAGATCTTAGGAGGACATTTTTCACTCAGAGGGTTGTGAGGTATTGGAACGGGTTGTCCAGAGAAGCTGTGGGTGTTTCATTCCTGGAGGTGTTCAAGGCCAGGTTGGATGGGACCCTGGGTAGCCTGATTTAGTGGGTGCCAATCCTGCCCATGGCAAGTGGATTCAAACTAGATGATCTTTAAAGTTCCCTCCAACCCAAGCCATTCTATGATTCTTGAAAACGTACTATAACGCTGACAATTTTGTAATTTGGTAGAAATACCAGGAGAGAAATGCCCTTGTGTCTGATGATAGAGCGTAGGTTTTCCTGGATTTGTAACTGTCTGGTTTCTGTGTATCCCCTTCCTGCTACTCAAAAACAATAAAAAACCCACCCACATAGAATGAAAAAGATCTGGATAAGTAATTATGTTTAAAATCGAATAACAATTGCACTAGTCGTGTGTGGGTTTTATTTAAATTAAATGGAAGAGTAAACAAATTGATTCTGTAATAGGGTACATCACTTAAACAGACTTCTAAATGAAGTGAAATAAAACAAGGAGCCTGAGGAGATGAAGGAAGCATGGGATTTAGAATCAAAGGTTGGAAGGGACCTTAAAGACAATCTAGTTCTGACCCTCTGTAGGGACATCTTCCACTAGACCAGGCTGTTTGAAGCCCTATCCAGCCTGGCCTTGGACACTTCCAGGAATGGGGCAGCCACAGTTTCTATGGGCAGCCTGTTCCGGTGCCTCACTACCCTCAGAGCAAAAAATTTCTTCCTAATGTATAATCTAAATCTCCATACTTTTAGTTTAAAATCGTTGCCCCTTGTTCAACTGCTACTCCCCCTGATAAAGAGTCTCTCCCCATCATTCCTGTAGGTCCCCTTTAGGTAGTGGAAGGCCTCTGTAGAGTTTCCTTGGGGCCTTCTCTTCTCCAAGCTGGACAACTCAACTCAGCTTGTCTTCATACTAGAGGTGCTATAGCCCTCTGATCATCTTTGTGGCTCTCCTCCAGACCTACACTAACAGATCCATGTCTTTCTTATGCTGGGCTCCCCAGAGCTGAACATAGTATTCCAGGTGGGATCTCATGAGAGTGGAGTAGAGGAGGAGAATCACCTCCCTCAGCTTGCTAGGTACACTTCTTTCGATGCAGCCCAGGGTATGATTGACTTTCTGGGTTGCAAACACATATTGCAAGCTTGTATTCAGTTTTTCATCCACCAGTATCCTTAAGTCCTTCTTTGCAGGGCTGCTCTCAATCCAGTCATTTTTCAGCCTGTATTCATGTTCAGGATTGTCTTGGCCCAGATGCAGAACCCTGCATTTGGCCTTGTTGAACTTCACGAGGTTTGTGTGGGCTTACCACTCAAGTCTGTCAAAGTCTCCTTAAGTGGCATCCCCTCTCTCTAGAGAACCAGCTGTACAACTCAGCTTGGTGTCATCCACAGGCTTCCTGAGGGTGCACTCAATCCCACTGTTCTTGTCACCAACAAGGATGTTAAATAGTGCCAGTCCCAATACCATCCCTTGATGAATACCTTTTATTAATGGTCTCCCTGTGGGCACCTGAGTGTGACTTTCCATCTAATTCCTTGACTACCAAGTGACCTATCAGCTAAATCCACATCTCTCCAACTTAGAGACAAGGATGTTGTGCTGAACAAGGTCAGATGCTTTGCAGAAGTCCAGGTAGATGACCTCAGTTCCTCTTCCTTCATCTATCAATGCTGTAATCCCATTGTAGAAAGATAACCAGCTATGTCAGCCATGGTTTGCCCTTAGTGAAGCCATGTTGGGTGTCACCAGTCACCTCTTCATTTTCTATGTGCCTTAGCATAGTTTCCAGGAGGATCTGCTCCATGATCTCGCTGGGCACAGAGGTGAGAGTTACTGGCCTGTCACTGGGTCTTCCTTCTTTCCCTTTTAAAACTGGGGATTATGTTTCCCCTTTTCCAGTCACTGCAAACTTCACCACACAGGTACAATTTCTCACATACGATCGATAGTGGCTTAGCAGCTTCATCTGCCAGTTCGCTCAGAATCATCAGATGTGTCTCATTAAGTCCCATGGACTTGTGCACCTTTGTGTTCCTTAAACGGTCACAAATCTGATCTCTTCCTATAGTGGGCAGTTCTTTCTCCCAATCCCTGACTTTGATTTCCATGAGTTAAGTGGTGTGGCTAGAGTGCTTTCCCATGAAGGTTGAGGCAAAAAAGTAATTGAATACCTCAGCCTTCTCCATATCCTGGGTAACCAGGTTTGCCGTTTCCTTCTAGATAGGTCTCACATTTTCCCTAGTTTTCTTTTTATCATCGTCGTTCCTGTAGAAGTTTTTTTTTTTGTTGCCCTTTATGTCCCTGGGCAGATGCAATTCTGGACTTTCCTGATTTGATCCCTGCATGCTCAGACAGTGTCTCTGTTTTCAGTCAAGGCTACCTGTTATTGTTTCCGCCTTCTCTAGGCTTCCTTTTTGAGTTTGGTTGGGAGCTTCTTGTTCATCCATAGAGGCCTCCTGGTGTTTTTACCTGACTTCCTCTTTGTTGGGATGCATCACTCTTGACCTTGGAGGAGATAATCCTTAAACATTAGCCAGCTTTCTTGAGCCTCTCTTCCCTGAAGGGCCTTATCCCATGTTTTTCTACAAAGGAAATCCCTTAGAGACCTAAATCTTCTCTCCTGAAATCCAGATTTTCAAGCTTTCTGTGTAGTCTCCTCATTTCCCTAAGGATCTTGAACTTCAGCATTTCACGGTGACTGCAGCCAAGGCTGCCCTTGAACTTTGTGTTCCCCACCTCCTCCTTGTTGGTGAGAACAAGGTCCGTTGTGCACCTGTCCTCAGTGGCTCCTCTATCACTTGGAGAAGGAAGTTATCATCAGTGCATCCCAGGAGGATTGCTTATGCCTTGCTATGTTGTCCTTTCAAAGGATATTGGGGTGGTGGAAGTCCCCTGTGAGGACCAGGGCTTGTGAATGTGAGACTGTTCCTGTCTGTCTATAGAGGGCATCATCCACTTGTTCTTCCTGGTCAGGTGGTTTGTAGCATCCCCATATCACCTGTCCCTGCCCTCCCTTTAATCCTGAGCCATAAACTCTCAGGTGACTTCTCATCCATCCCAAGGCCAAACATCATGCACTGCATCTGGACCCTGACGTAGAGGGCAACACTCCCTCTCATTTTCCCTGCCTGTACTTCCTAAAGAGCCTGTGTCCTTCCGTTCCAATACTCCAGTCATAGGAGTGTGAGGTGCTAGACCAGTCCTGAAACTTATTTGTAATAATGAAGAAAAAGATGGGAATGTAGGATGTTTTAGGAAGAGCAACTGAAGACGGAGGTGTTTGAGATAGATGAAGAGCTCGCAAGGAATGTGAAGAGTAAGCAGAGAGTCCATAGCTGAACACTGGAGAAGAATTAATAAATAGGAGCAGCTTTCTTTGATGTCCAAAGAAGAGAAAGTAAAAAACTGACAGGAATTAATTTAAATTGGTTCATTCTGAAAGATACTAAACAATATGAGGTGCACACTGCTGTTTTTAAGATTAAATCCAAAGTCCTTCATTAATGCCTTCTTGACAGAGCATCAGATGTTCCTCCAGAGCTCCAGTATGGACGTTCAAAATTGCAGATATGATAGCTAGGGCTTTGTTTTTCTTTTAAAACAAGTTGAACACACTGTACTGTACTGTAACTGCAAACTAGAAGATCATGTAGATCATGGGTGGCCAACATTTTGTCTTGCCTTGGCTGTATTGAGTAAAGAGGAACTGTCTTGGACCATATATAAAAGATACAGTTAATTTATGTAAGTAACAAAACTTATTTTTTTTAATTTTTTTTTTTACTAAAACATTAACAAAGCAACAAAAAACTAGTAGGGTGTTTGACCTTGTTTTTGTGAAACTAATGCATCAGTGTCTGATTTGATGGCAGTGGCTGCAATTCTTAGTGAGCTCTTAAGGTGTTTGTCAGAGATTCTTCTTGAAATTTTACTCTTCATCCTTGAAAATAATTGTTCACAAACGTATACCCCAAAAAGCGATGACATGAATAAGGTATGATTGTGAAGCGAGGGATATTTTTCTCTGGTAAGACAGGGCTAATAAAAATCTCATAAACAGACATGATCAAATTTTTGAGTTGAATGTCTGATTGCAACTCTATACATTCCATTTGTAAACTCACAGGTAATGTATTTGTGCCAACTGAAAATAGAGTTGCAAATATATTTTAAAAATGATGATTTTTTCTGTAATCTTGGAACCTGTTCCTTTATCAAAATTGAAAGCAGGGCTTCATATTTGTCTCTGTTCACAGTGCTGTGTTTTACTCATGTACCAAACTGCATATAATTATTTGCCATAACTTGAGTTAGCACTGCAGTGTGCCCTGGTCCCATGCCCTGTTTTCAACCCAGACAGTGCCAATTGCACTGCTGTTGCTGTTGCTGAGCAATGGATGTGCGCCTGGGGCTGGGCCGCTTGGTAGGGAAGAGGCACTGCCATGATGGCGCAGGGCTCGTGGCTGCCGTAGAATGGGCTGAGCCGGGCTGCATGCAGCCCACAACTGCAGTTTGAACATTGCAGATAGATACTTAAATGCTTTGGGTTGATTACTACACAGTAGTGAAGATATCACTTTGATTAGGAAGTTTGTCAAAGGCATAAGGCATTCTGCATATCAGATTCTGCATATATATTCTAATTCACTAGTAAGACCTATACACTGGGATTTTGACAGAAGAATTGAAATCAGAGTTTATCATGCAAACTCTTCATGTTATATAGATTATCAAGTTCGACTGAGGATGCAAAAATGAATTTAGGATGTATTAGAAAAGAAAATAGAAGACATCTATTATATGAAAGTTTTACTTCTGAATGTTTGCTGAACATTATTTAGCATAACATGAATAACAGCAGTGCTGTTGCGGAAGTTACCTGTGGAGGTACAGCACTTTGGGTGTTTAAGGAGGCGTTCAGGAGGAAGTCAACTGAAAGCTGACTACTGTACATACAAGGTGCAGAACACGAATGTTATGAAATGTTCTTAACTTTTCAATATATCTTAAGATCCAATTCTCGAGGTCAGCTTATGTTCTTAATTATGATATATGCCTCAAAATCATAAACCATGAAGACATAAGATGAAGAAAATTAGTCATCTTGAGCTTGGCCTAAACTGCTGCAGGTCTGCTAGAAAGGAAGAAAACAACAGGCGCTTTAGAATATCAGCAATTTACCTTATTAGGTAAAATAAAATTCATTGGGCTTGCTTCAAAATATACATGAATGCAACTGGTTATCTTCTGTAGACTGATAGAGAACTGTTACTAGGGTAGAGAGACAAGTATTTTCATACTTGAAAGGCACAGGATGGATTCGTGTATGCAATTCTAGTCAAATAGTATTCAGAAAGGTGTAGTTTCTGTGAGATGAGGAAAGGGTGCTTGCATCCTCAAAAGGAATAAGACATTTATAAGAGGAGGCTAGAGGAGTATGACATTTTTACTTCAGCAAATCTAGTAAGAATTTAGTAAGAGTTTTATTTTAGTAAGAATTTTATTAAATAAGGAAAATGACAGGAATCTGAAGTCAAAGGAAAATCGTTGATAGAAAATTAAATGCTATTAGCATATTAGCATTATCATGAATGAACATAGCTTGAAATTTCAGAATAGGTTCATAAGCATTGGATCAAAAAGATTTTCATTCTCATTCCAAACAATGTGATGAGACAAAAGCCAAAGTACTTTTAAGAACAAACAGGATTAATTTTATAAATGGAAACACGATGGTGTGAGAATCTTCTGTAGCAGGCTATATACACATGCGACTTAAGGCTTTTTTTTCCCGTGACTGCTAAAGTAGTGTTAGTACTTCATTCTACGTAACTCACCAACCATTTCATAGAAGAAATCTTGGATCAAAGTGGCAATTCAAAAAAGGTAAAATGAATTCCATGGGACTTGTAAAACCTATTTTCAGTACCTAATATTTTAGTACGTGATGTTTCAGTTTTCTTAACAGGGAAGGCTTTTACAAATTAGACAGTTTGTTTGCAAATGTCCTGTGACTGTTTTACGGAAACAAAAATTTGATTTTTGGTTGTTACCTTTTCTAATATTTTGCTAGGTATTGCTTCATTGGCGTAAATGAAACACATTATACATACACGGTATCTTTTTGGAATTCACTGCAGGAAATGAGTGTTTTCCTTGACACTTTCCAAGAAGTTTGTGTATTAGTATGTGAGACTATTAATACATTGAGCAGTAGTGAAAATGGATTCTGGACTTTGTGTGTTTGGTGAGGGTAAATAGGTACTATTCAGATAGTAACTGGAAGTAAGAGATTAGAGAGAAAAGGGTGTATTACTGTCTGTGGTATTGTGTGAATTGTTGGCTTGCTTTGTCGTCATATACTCTCTCCCTTGAGCTGGTAGGAACAGAAGGATGGCAGTGAAATCGACTAGGAAAAGCCACTAAATGTGATCTAGCACAGCTAAATATGGTGATGGAACATTTACATGAATGAATATGATTGAAGCTTAACTGAAAATAAATTGTGTTGGGGTAATACCTAGAGTGTGGATTTTGTTTCTTCTTTGTATTTAGGCCAAGTCTGGAAGCTTCAGCCAAAATGTGGAATTCCTTAATTTGTTGCCCAAGAGAGGCCCTAATGCCTTTTCAGCCTTCTGTGAAGCTCTACAAGAAACCAAACAGCAGCATCTGGCGGAAACAATCTTGAAGACAGAATCCAGCTTGAGACATGGGATTGCAAGGGTACAACATTTTTAAAAAATAAAACATGGACTGCGTTAGAGATTGCGTTTGGACACAGATACATGTTTTTCATATGCTTAGCAAAAAAAAAATTATTAGAAAGGAAAGGATAGCATTTAGTTGCAAGTTGAAACCTGCAGTAGCCTTAGGGTAAAAGAAGAATAAAATGAATTTGGGATGAAGAGAATTTTTACAGAGAAGCAGAGAATGGTTAAGGTTGGCAGGAGACCTCTGGAGGTCATCTGGTCCAACCCCTTTCTCAAGCAGGGCCATTTTGAACAGGTTTCCCAGGACCATGTCCAGGCTCTTTTTTTGTATTTGTAAGGATGGGGACTCCACAGCCTCTGTGGGAAACCTCTGCCAGCACTCAGTCACCTACACAATTGTGTCCTGGTGTTCAGAGAAAATCTCTTGTGTTCTAGTTTGTGCATATTATACCTCTTCTCACGTTTGGGTGTTACGGAGTTATCACTAGATCTGTCTGTGGCCGAGACAGGAGGACAGCAGGCCCACTGGCCCAAAAAGGGAGGGGGGGGGCAGGGCAAAGAGGGAAAGGAGGAAGGAAAAAAAGAAACAGTAGCAACGACCTGAGGAGGGAAGTTAATTTACTAATTATAACAGTGGAAATACAAGTTAATTGGGATTGAAGCTAATAAACCAAATAAACGAGAGAGAGGGTGTACAAAACCAAAGGTCCTACTCTAAAGCTGAAGGCGAGATGGCTAAGGAGCACGCACTGCTGAGACAAGCAGTAAAAGGGAGAGTAGTCTTGTGACTTGTGAGCAGTTTTATTTTTCCCTCTGAATGGAAAACAGAATCGCAAGGTCCTCTGGGGTATGTAGTTCTTCTCTTCTGAGAACGGTACCCGGAAAGGAACTGGAGCATTAACTCTTTAACTCCCAGTGCTCTACATGATGTTATGATGTGGAAAACCAATAACAAAAATCATAAAACCATGACACTGGGCATCACTGAAAGGAGCCTGTTTCCTTTCAATGTTTGTGCTCATTGGTAAGGTCCCCAAGTCTTCTGTGTTCCAGGCTAAGCAGTCCCAGTTTTCTCAGCCTTTCCTCATATGAGAGGTGCTCAAGTACCTTAGTCATATTTGAAGCCCTTTTTTAGGCTCTTTCCAGTGTGTCACTATCTTTTACTGGGAAGCCCTGAACTGGATACCATACTCCAGGTGTGGTCTCACTGGACCTAAGTAGAAGAGAAGGTTCACCTCATTTGATCTAATCTGCTGGCAAGGCTCATAACGCAGCCCAGGATACCATTAGCCTTCTTTGCCAAAAAAGCACATTGCTTTTTGGTATCTGCCAGGGTCCCTAAGACATTTTCTTCAAAGCTGCTTTCCAGATAGTCAGCTCCCAGCAAATGAGATTGTTCCTCCCCACGTGCAGTATTTTGCACTTCTTGTTGAATTCTGTGATGTTTGTGGGCATTCCTGCATCTAACACACTCTCACTGATGTATCATCAAGAATATAAAAGCTGCAAAGATATGCATTTTTTCTAAAATCTTTTAGCTTAGTGTTCTCTGAGTAGAAAGCTACTCAGTATCTGCAGTCGTTAACATTAGATGGAAGGAAGAATTTAATAAAAATTCAATGTTCTCAGTGCATTGTGAAAGATGGGAAGTCTAGTAAGCATTTTATACTAAGGAAGAAAGACTAGAATTATATTTTTGAGCAGAAGTGTTGCCTTATTAAAATGTAGAAATTATTAGAGTAAAAAAAAAATGAAATCTTGAAAGCAACCAGAAAGAGGAGTTATTGGATGAAACAAGTCTTGACAAAAATTAGGAGGATATGATACCTCATTGTAGGGTGTCCCAGCAAGGGATTTGAGTGAAGATGGAGATGAGTAAATGAAGGAAGGAAACATTAACAGGAAGAAAATTTGCTCTTATCGTATCATGAACTCTTTTATTTGGATTTAAGCCATAGTATTGTGTTTTATGTTAAATTGTATATAATATATAAAGAATATACAAGGGTTGCTACAAAAATAATGCCTCCTATTTTATTATGATGTCCCACAATGGCAGAGGCTGATGATGGTATGGCAGTAGAGTCCGAACCCTCCCACCAATATTCCATTACATGTTTTTGCCATGTGACAGATGGCAGCAGAGGGGCGGTCTGACAAAATGGCATGTTGACATGAAAGTGCATATGAAGCATTGAAGAATTGAATTCCTCAATGTGGAAAAAAATGGCACCCATTGACATTCATCAACACTTGCTGAATGTTTATGGAGACAAAACAGTAGGTGTAAGCACAGTGAGACAGTGGGTGGTGCGTTTCAGCAACAACACAATCGTAGCACTGTAAAACAGTGGGTCAGCTCCGCGGGTGCAGAATTTTAGAATCACAGCATGCAGGCTCTTGTTCATCATTGGTGAAAATGCATAGCTAGTGGTGGTGGCTGTGCTGAAAAATAGTGTTTGGTAGCTGAGAATTTATAAAGAAGTGTTTTTGTGCTCTTTGTATATGTTGTAGTTTCCATGGAAACTAATAGGAAGCATTACTTTTGGAGTGACCTACGTATTACAGTATGTTGTGTATTGTATGTAAATATCTGTGTCATTGCTCCATGATACCTACAGCCTTGTACTACAGAAGAAAAAAGTAGGTGTCTTTTGCCAGTTTTTTCATGGATTTATTGCATGTCTTGTAGCTTGAACAGTGTTACAGATCCAATCTTCCACTTCCTCTGAGTGAGTCATGTAATTCGAAGAGACCACGCTTGATTGGTGAGTCACACAATACATCATGAAAACTTGATTATCAACTGTCTGGTTGGTTGCCTCTAATTTCTTAATGCTCTGTTATCTCAATTTTAGAAATAAGCTTGACACCACTTAGCTCATCCTAAGAATACAAACTTGAGAATGAACTGACTGTATTATGATCAGATATAAGAGACAGAATTAGTCTAGAAAGTGACATTTAAGTAGCATAGTGGAAGAGAGAACCTAATTAGTTAGCTTCATTTATTCATGTAGGAAATTTCATTGCTTAAATAGAATGGGTCAGCTGTAAAATTTTAGATATTCAAAGAATTTCTTCTTTGTTTAAGGTGAACAATAGAGTGCAACTGTGGAAAGATACTAATAATTGGCAGTATTCCAACTTACGCTTTTTTCTTAACAAATGATTTCAAGTACGAGGCATTATCTGTGTAATGTCAGCTGAAATGGATAGCTGTATCTTCCATTGAATTCAGCAAATCAACTTTACTTCAGCAAGCATTTGTGATATAGGTTAGGGAGCTGGTTGTTGGAATAAATCTCCTTGTTAATTTTTATGTTACCTCTGGTAGCACTTGGACAGTACTCATTTACCTAACTACAACTTTAGTGTTGTGCTGCTTACTACTAGGAGCTCTGTCTGGTATTAAAGATCAAATGTGCAGGTTCAAAAACCTTTTTGGTTGTTGGTTTGTTGGTTGTTTTTTTAGGTATGAAGGTTATAGGTTTTTTAGAGAGCATGTGTTTCTCCAGCTGGGAGAAATGCTCAAAATGCTGAAAAAGGATTTCAAAAGAGACCATGAATGTTATTAACTTAGTTTCTTCAGGACAAGGGATTGAGCCTCTCTTAATGTTAGTTAATTGATTCTCATTCCCTTAGTCTGCTGCTGACCAGAAATAAGAGTTGTTCAGAGACAGATAAACAACACAAAAAGAGCATTGCACTTTACGGAAGTTAGAACTATCTAGTTTCGTCACTAATGCACCAGTTGAGCATAAAATGAGATCTGGAATTGTATCCAGTGAGAATGGAAATCTTTTATGACAGGAAAAGCGCTACTCTATTTGAATGTTTCTAGTAATAGTTCATCAGCCTAACTGGAGAATGGATGAGATACTGTACAAAAAGACAGAAAAGCACTGCTTTAATTTTCTATATAAACTCTGTTTTTATACTCTGTGAAACTAAATTTGCTAGGCCTTAGGTTAATCTACAAAAAAGGCAGAAAATTAAAATCTGTTGTCAATTAGAAATATATTGGAAAGGTGTATTTTTTATATTTGTTTTTTCATTGTATGTGTGACGTCCTTGATCAAGCAAAATGTTCAGACATACGAGTTGTATAAGACATGAATATGCCTTAGACCACATACTTATGAATTTGCAAATTACTGCCTTAATACAGAGGGTTTGTAGCTAGAATTTTTGTTATTATTTATATTTTTCTTTTGCACAAAACCAGTGGAGCATTCTTTGGACAGTGGAGATGGTCCTCCAATTCCTCCAGTGAAGCACTGCACTCCAGAATTCTATCATGATCACCAGCACTTAGTAAGTAGTTGATAGAGAAGATCTCCTTCAAAGGTGAAATATTTAGATATATCAGCTGATACACGCTACATACAACTGAATAAAAGCATATAATTCATTATGGTACACGTTAGTGTTGTGGTATTTATGTGTGACTCTGCAAATAACTGTACAATATTAAAACTATTTTTCAGTTCACAGTCACAATCCTGGCTCTTTTAATTGTCTACTGTATCAGGAAAAGTCTCCTTAGGTGCTGAAATAAGATCAGGATTCTGTGCAGTAGTGAGCAGAAGAACCTGAATTTCTAATCCTTTTATTTATCTTCAGAAGTTATATAGATAGTCATAATTATTTTTGTATTTGTTCCATTTGTAAAGCATAGGTTGTGGTAGTGTAGGCTTAAGGAAAACAGATAATTTTTTGTGATAGTGCAGTCACGTTAGTAGGATTACACTACAACTTAACTCTTCTGTAACAGGCTCTGTGTTCAGTAAAACATATTTTTCATGAGTTGGTTTTTTTTTTGGTAACTGCTGGGGAGACCTAATTTGCCAACATCAGCATGAGTCTAGCTTAATTTCTTTTTATATCTGTGTCTGGTTACACTGTATTTGATATGCTTCTTCAATATTAAATTTCACTTCCAATTCACAGGGATTTTATTACCAATTTATTATTAGTTTGTTGTTGGTAGAGTGGAAGGGGCAAGGTGGTTTTGAAGACACCCTTCTTAAATTAGTTTTTTTCCCTATTAACTTTTCTTGTCATCCTCTTACTTTGAAGACTGGTGATTTATTGATGCCTGCTGCTACAGCTGCACTCACTCACAGGCTGTTTTATATCTCTTCTTGCTCCCAACCACAATTAGGAAATGTAAGCTAAATTTTGCTTAATGTTTTCCTAGGGCCTTTGGTGAGTATTACAAAAACTTGTTTGGCCCTGCTGGGGTATGTGTGGAAGGAGAAAAGCATTAGCAAGAGCTAACTCACAATTTGAAATGCTTAATCTGTCTTCCTTATAAAACAGGAAATAAGGCAAGCTATTACAACAGCCTATTAATAGTGTTGTAGGATCATTAGTTGTGGAAGCTTGCAGAAGCAGTTGCTTTTGAGACCTTTTGCAATATAAACATCTGCTATAGTAAAAAAAAAAAAAAACAACAAACCAATACTTATTTTACCTCTGCTGTTTTTGTGCCTTCTCAAACTAGAAATCCTACATATCATTAGTAATTAAGTTGGTATATGGGGACTGGTGTTATACACAGACTCTATTATTTCCTTGCATAGTCTGAATATACCAATTTTCAATCTTCTTCTCAGGCATACAAATTGATATCAGAGCCCCGAGGCTTAGCACTTATTCTCAGCAATATCCATTTCAGCAGTGAAAAGGATTTGGAATATCGTTCAGGTGGAGATGTGGACTGTGCTTCCCTAGAGCTGCTTTTCAAGCATCTTGGATATCAAGTGACTGTCTTTCATGATCAAAGTGCAGAGGTAAGGGGAATCCTACTACTACTACGTTCGAACCATTATGGCTGAGTTTGTAGCTGTTATATGAGAATCTTAAGAGGTGTGCTTTGGTTTAACTAAGCTTGAACAGGAAGATGGGAATGTTCACTTATAAATAGAAAATGTGCCATAGCTTACCAAAAAAACATGAAGAAGCTTGAAAAGCAAAGAACATAAGACATACAGTAGGGTCACAAAGGACCACAAGAGATACTAGTCTACGCTGACCCTTCATAGTAGGTGGGGTAAGATCTAGAACATACCTGGCCTGTGTGTTAAAGCTGCAAATGAATAGACTCCAGTTAATCTAGGTAGCCTTTTAAAGTATTTTGCTATTCTAAATGTTATTCTTTACAGATATTTGACCTAGTTTTCAATAAAGACATTATCAGGACAGACCCCAGTACTAACCTCTGAGGAGCACCACTCATGACCAACCGGTCACCTGCTAGATTTAACTCCATTCACCACCTGGCCTGGCCATCCAGCCAGCTCTTCACCCAGCAAAGAGTGTACCTGTCCAAGCCATGGGTTGCCAGCTTCTCCAGGACAATACTGTGGGAGACAGCATCAAAAGCTCTGCTGAAGTCTAAGTAGATGATGTCAGTAGCCTTTCCCTCATCCACCAGGCAGGTCATGCGATCGTAGAAGGAGATCTGGTTAGTGAAGCAGGACTTGCCTTTTGTGAACCTATGCTGGCTGGACCTGATTCTCAAATTGTCCTGCACATGCCGTGTGATCTCACTCAAGATGATCTATTCTGTAACCTTCCCTGGCACCAATGTCAGGTTGACAGGTCTGTAGTTTCCTGGATCCTCCTTATGACCCTCGTAGACAGGAGTCACACTGGCAAACCTCCAATCCTCTGGGACCTTTCTGGTTGACCAGGATTGCTGATAGATGGTGGAAAGCGGCTTGGCAATCTCAACCGCCAGCTCCCTCAGCACCTTTGGGTGAATCCCATCTGGCCCCATGGACTTGTGACAGTCCAGGTGGAGTAGCAGGTCTTTAAATGTTTCCACCTGAATTGAGGGGTTTTATACCGCTCCCCATCCCAGACTTCCTGGTCAGGGGGTAAAGTTTCCAAAAACTAATCAGTCTGACTTTTAAAGACAGATGTAAAGAAGGCATTGAGAACCTCAACCTTTTCCTTATTCTCAGAGGTCATATTTGCTGCTGCATCCAGTAAAGAATGGAAATTGTCCTTAGCCCTCTTCTTACTGTTAATCTATTTGTAAAAAAAAGTTTTTTGTTCTCCTTTACTACAGCGGCCAGGTTGAATTCAAGCTGGGGTTTTGCATTTCTAATTTTCTCCCTACATATCCTAACAGCTTCTTTGTACTCATCCCTAAGCTGTCTGTCCCTTCTTCCAAAAAGAGGTTGACTCTTTTGCTCCTGGAGCCTCAAAAAAAAAGTTCCCTGTTCATCCATGCCGGTCTTCTTCCCCACCAGCTCATCTTAGGGCACAGAGGGACAGCCTGCTCCTGCACATTTAAGACTTCTTTCTTGAGTAGTGTCCAGCCTTCCTGGGCCCTTTTACCCTTTAGGACTGAATCCCAAAGGACCCTCCCTAACAGTGTCCTGAATAGTTCAAAGTCCACCTTCTAGAATTCCAAGGTAGCAGTTTGCTGGCCCCCCTCCTGACTTCACCAAGAATAGAGAACTCTACCATTTTGTGGTTGCTTTGCCCAAGACAGCTCTCGACCTCCACATTTCCCATCAGTCCTTCTTTTTCTGTGAACAGTAGGTATTAGTGGGGCTAAGTCCAAGTGATTCCTGCTAAACAATGTTATATTTAAGACTGAATGATACATAAAAGTAAGTACATTTTTCTCTATATTATGGAACAGATATCTTTTGTCCTGCAAATGTGTGTAGGGTTTATTCTGTAATAGGAGAACCATAGCTTAGGAGAACCTAAGCCATTCTGTGATCAGTATTTTTCCCTGCACATTAACCCATTTTCCCCATGTAACTCTGGGAAGCATAAAATAATTTTTCTCTCTTACAGGAAATGGAGAGTGCATTGGAGAGATTCTCTAAGCTGCCAGATCACCAGGATGTGGATTCCTGTATTGTAGCTTTACTTTCCCACGGTGTAGAGGGTGGGGTTTATGGCACTGATGGCAAACTCTTACAGGTATATTTACTGTGTCCTGATAAGTTGTAGGTTACATCTTGGAAAGTGAAAATAGATAGAGGAAAAAAAAACAGAAGGGGATGGGGAGACTGAGGATTTACTCTTTTTAAACAAAAAGCAAAAATAAGAGCTTGTGTAAAGAAAATGGCAGCAATAGCTATGAGAAGTCTGTAAGATAAGGAATGACATAAATATTTGTTAGATGAGAAGTTGTTACTCTGTTCTCTCTTCACATACACATACCAGGTAGAGCACGTGACCTCAAACTAATAGGAGCCCAGAGTGGGGAGGTGGGAGGATGTTTGTCACACAGTGAGTTTGGAGATAAAGGAGAAAGAGTAGTGAGGTAATAACCAAAATATGAGGAAGCAAAATGAGTCTGGGTTTGGCTAACAGGGGTGTGCAGTAAAGAATATTTGGATTATTTTTTTTTATTATTCTCTCAGTTGCAGGAGGCTTTCAGGCTCTTTGATAATGCAAACTGCCCCAATCTCCAGAATAAGCCCAAAATGTTCTTTATTCAGGCCTGCAGGGGAGGTGAGTGCCTAAATACTAGAAGCCGTGATTTGTCATCCCATTAAGGCTCATTTTACACACGTACACACCCTCACATTCAACTTGCTGTCAACTCTCCTCTTTGCTTCTCTCAGGTGTAAGTGGGATCCATATTCACCTCCCTCTGCCCTGCTGCTGCCACTGCATCTGTTGCTCTGTAAGTGTCTTCTGCTCTGCATGAGGTGTGTGCATTGACTTGCAGACCACAGAGCACCTCAGAGACGTAAAGCTCTATATATTCATATATATTATATATGAATTATTATATATGAGTTATATAACTCATATATTAAGACTTCCTCTTGTTATACCTGCAGTAGGGGGAAAGGGGCTTATGGTGCATCAAATTACAGCACAGCATGAAGCGGTACACTAGCATTCGAGTCTTGCCTGAGTCTGCGTCTCTCCCTTGATCCTGGATGTGTTGTTTCTTCTGGTGTTGTCTCATGAGCTATCAGAGTTAGCTGCTATTTGTTCTTTGTTTTCTTTTTCTTTAATCAGTCTCCTATTTTCAACCTTTTTCACATGCAATTATCAAACTCTTTTAATTCTCATAAACTTGTTATTTTTCCAATCTGTGTGTTCTTATCACTTTCTTCTTAATTCTGCTATTCATTTTTCCTCCTATTGTAACTAAACATGTCTATAACAGCCTACCCTTCAGATACATAAATGACCAAATTTCTTCCTTCATATGGACTTTCATAGATAACTGTGAAACTAGGAGTACTCCAAAGAGAAGTTTTGTCTTGGATAGCTTTCGGTTTTTTTTCTTCTGTGATAGAGAAGTTCTGTTTCTAGCATGTATCCTTTTTCCTCTACTTTTCTTTTGTTCCTTGCATTTGTTTCCTCTTTTTTTCCCCATTTTTAGCTGGTTTATAGTTTGTCCTATAACCAAGAGCACTTTTCATTCACCTGTTACCTACTCATGTTTAATCCTAACACAGCCAAAAATGTAAAGTCTACATAAAGCATTGTAGGTGTCATAAGTATTTGATCCTTTAAGCATTTGGGAGTACTGTAATGTGCATCTTTACCAGTATGAATTTAATGTGATTATATTTCTTATCTTATTGAACCTTTAAGTATTCTTCAACAAATATGAATATGCAGACTAGTAACAGCATGAAAATTAGTTTAATAAGCCAGAATTGACTGCTGACCTAATTAGATAATAAGGTTTATCTGACTGTAATGTTACCATAATGTGTCTGTTCAAGTTAACATCCATGTTTGTCCTTCCTCTTTCCATAAGGGTTTCAGGAGGGAAAAAGTGAGAAGCTTGCTATGCAAGATGCTATAGAAGTGGGATATTACAATAGGCAAAGGATTGAGACTTGAACAACTTAAAGGAAAAAAAAAATCTTCCTTTAACTAAATATGCATTTTTAACCTGGCTTGTAAAGCTTAATTAATATTGGAAGGGAATGCAATTTATGAATCAGCTGAGCAGTCAACAAAAATGTGTACCTTTTCATAGTGGTGTTCAAAGGTTAGCCAGTGCTGCTTTTTAAAAATATGTATATTTCAATAGCTGTGTAAGTGGTATAGACAACTTCAGTAGTCAGTGTCTCTGTGTAACCATGCAAGTTAGCTGGAACCAGCCAAAGCTAAGTGAGGAGTGCATAGGTTACTCTTTTTCCCTACGTTTATATAATAAGCTTTGTCTTTTCTCTATTATTGACACATTTAAAATTTTTTAAATCTTTAGATATGAAGAATGTATGTGGTCTACTTCATTTCCAAAGGACCTTTGGCATGTGTCTGCTAAAGAATTGAAGTAGTCCACTTAAAGTCAAAGATCAAAAGCCAATGGTGACAGAAAGTAATGGGAAAAGACAGCTTATCAGATTCCACTGTGACATAAAATGGGGCTTTAAAGCCATTTAGCATCTGTGTTTAATATCGGAGTTGATTCAGCAAAGTGAAGAACTGCTGTAAATACTGACAAATGTGCAGTTAACAGTTATTTAAATTGACTGAGAAAAGAAGGTCTAGGAGCTTCAGGGAAGTTCTAACGACTTGGTTGTGTGGATGGCAGTTATTGATGATATAAATTAGAGCTTGAATATGCAAAGTAATATCTTGACAGGGTTAACACTACATTTTTAGTTACATTGTTGACAGGGATGGTGTTTGAAGACAAATGCACGAGGAAGACATCTAATTCTGAATCTTTAATCAAAAAAGCTTTGACTTGATATGCTATGATAGTGTGAATGATGTACCTTGACTATAAAATTATGTGCATCTTATCTGAAGTAACATACACTGTGAACAGTAGTCTAAAGTTTTAACATGACAGAGAACTAAAAGGGTTTGGAGAAGTGTGATAAAAGGCATGAGGGGAAAAGGTGTGGTTAAAAATGGAAAAACAATCCAGTCCTACCTGTAAGAGAGGAAAAAGGAACATAATGGGAGTACTCATTAAATTTTGAACTATGGTATGGAACCATAGGATACATGTAACCTGTTAGACAATCACACTTCTCCCACTGTTGCTTTCATTTCTGAGGAGAAGAACCCATCTTGTTGGCTTATGAACTGTCAATCTCCTGTGCATAGTTACAATATGCAACCAATGCTGCTGCCTGTTCCAGGATTAGAAATCCAAGTACATTTCCTAGGTACAACATAGCATCAGAGGCCTACTGCCATCATAACAGGAAGGCCACTGAAGTGAATACTTAGGCTTTCTAAAACTAGAATCTGATCCATGCTGTTAGGAAGTAGAACAGTAGATTTTTGTCATATAGTACAAGAACAAAAGGGCAGAATTATGTAGAAAGCCTGTAAAATATAGTTTTATTTTATTGCAACGTAGCAATAATGTTAGTGTTACTGCCACTGTTGTTAGTGTAGAGTACGATCTGTGTCATTTAAACAACAAATTGAGGCTATCTAGAATCATCATAGTACATACTACTGAATCCAGGAAAGAATGTTAAATATTCCCCAGGTTTTAAACTAGATCTCCATGTACTATAGATCTCTGTCTTTCAGATGAGTTTTTTAAAAAGCTGAAAAAGCTAATAGCTTATGCAGAAACTGTCGTCTTGACAACAGTTGTGGCATTGCTGACTGGAGCGCAAAAGTAAGGAAAACAGTAATTCAGGATAATATTTTTTTTCCTCCCTCTCTTATTTATTGCTGCACTATCCACCAGATGAGACAGACCGGGGAGTGGATCAGAGAGACGGCAAAGAACGGTCAGATTCCCCAGGCTGTGAGGAGAGTGATGCAAACAAGGAAGAAAATCTCAAGCTGCGTTTGCCTACGTGCTCCGATATGATCTGTGGATATGCATGTTTGAAAGGTACTGGAATGAAGCACTAATTCTTAGGGTCTTAAGAGCTTCTATATGTCCATCTTCCCCTGGAACTTCATCACGCATACTCTTTCTTCTCAGGCACTGCAGCCATGCGCAACACCAAGCGTGGATCCTGGTATATCGAGGCACTCACCACTGTGTTTGCAGAGGACTCCCGAGACACTCATGTGGCTGACATGTTGGTGAAGGTCAGCTGGAATGCCTTTCCTTTCACACACTTGCCTGGTTTCTGAAGAGCCTTCAATTTCTTTAAGTTGCTAGGATTAATATGCTCTTTAAGCAAACGTTGTTGCCCTATTCGTAGCAAAATTATTACTTCTTTCCTTATTTAGATAGATAATTATATACAGTTCCACAGTAATTTAGTAGAAGTAAAAAATGCTAGGTTTCTTTGGCTCCTTCCATTGCACTCGTGTTGGCCATGTTGTGAATTTAGGAGATTAATCTAACTTGCCAAGCATCACTTTTCTAGTGTAGAAATAATTTAGTTTTTCAGGTGGATTTGGCCTGAACTGGCTCAGCATGTAACAGCACAAGCACTTGTACTCACCTAAGGGGAAGGTTAAGGAAGTGAGAGTGAAGACTGCAGTGTGCACACAGTAACTAGAGCTGCACCTTAGTTCTTTATCCCTCCTGTAGTTTAGAAAGGCAGGATACCGGTGACTAATTAATGAGATAAACAATAATTTTTAAGTAAGAAAAGCAGTGACACTTTGTCTTCTTAACCCTTTCAATCATTTTACTTTTTTAATCTTACGTTTAGGTGAATAGACAAATCAAGCAACGAGAAGGTTATGCCCCAGGCACTGAATTCCACCGCTGCAAGGAAATGTCAGAATATTGTAGTACGCTCTGTCGGGACCTTTACCTATTTCCTGGCTATGTGCCAGGAAAATAACCCTACCGGCTCCACTGGAAGAGAGATACTGCCAAAGCTGAACTGAGTATGGATGTGTACATTTCTGTTCTCACAGGCGTGAGATGCCAAGCAAGGAATGCTCTTTCACGTTTAGCCAGTCCAGTTCTTGATGTCTTTTACTAAAATAAGGTGGCAGCTCTTTGTAATCTGATTCAGTTCAGGGTTTAAAATACTAATATCCTGATTTATTCTGTATGTATGGATGTTGGTGAAAAGAGATCAGCACTATAACTGGGAATATCCTTTGGAAGGAGGCATAAGGACATTTCTTAGAAATGTGAATGTGAAAAGAGAAATAGACTATCCATACAAATTTTGGAAGAGATAAGCCTTTCTGAGAGGAAAATGATTCATAAAATGCTACTTATTTTATGCTTTTATTTTTTTTAAGTACTTCCTGCCCAGTTCTTCATGCATGACAGTCAGATCCTGTGCACAGTGAAGGAGAATCCTGCTCTCTAAAACAAGATATTGTTTTAAGTTGGCATTTACTGTCCATCTCAATCACTTAAAGTCCATTTTTGCACATTTTTTCTGTAGCCACGTTATCAAGAGAGCTGCAAGACATCCCAGGTTATTTGAAAAACAAATGCAAATTCAGTGTTTCTCACACAGATCAGTGAGTGCCATTTAAATGCTCCCGAAACAGTTTTGAATCAGGAAATTCTTGATTAGCTTTCCTTAGTCTAGCAGCAAACAACTGTATAGAATATTACTTTTGATATTTTGTTTGCTCTAGTGTCTGTGTGTCACAACAGGCATGGTATTCAGACACTTCACCAACTTCTCAAGAGTCTATAAATTGCACTGTAAAACTGAATCCCTGAAATCCTGCAACCCTGTAGAAAGGGCTCCTCTATCTTCTGTTTAATGAAAATATTCAAGGCAGTTCTTTATAGTCCAAACATGCTGCTTGGATTATTTTTCACTGGCAGTCTGTTTCTCTTTCATTTAAAAGGGAAGAGTTTCACATTCACATCTGATATGTGGTGAGTTTTCTTTCTTCAGCCATGGTCACTTAAAGCTGTCTGTTAAGCTAATATTGTTTGCCAGATGTCATTTTGACTGATCAATCAGTAATGTTGTGGAATAATCCATCACTTCATTTGGAAATTTCACGT
The DNA here is from genome assembly GCA_016647715.1 of Pavo muticus. Lineage (NCBI taxonomy): Eukaryota > Metazoa > Chordata > Aves > Galliformes > Phasianidae > Pavo > Pavo muticus. The sequence goes on from JACDJE010000132.1 coordinate 119,291, forward strand.
GCATTCTCTTCATACTTGCCTCTTCCAAGTTGCGGTTACTCCCATGCGATGTGGTGCGGGGAGATGGGCATTATTCTCTTCTGTGGTAGCCTAAATTCTATATACCAGGTTGTGTATGGGCTACAGTTTGTGTGCTGGAGTTCCTGTCTTCTTCATTCTACAGCAATAAGGTAGCATAGTACTCTTAATGTGTAAGTACGTTTGGTTTTTTTTTATCTTTCTTCCAGGATAGAATTATAAATAGGAAGCACAAAGGGATGTGGAGGGAGGCTGGAAAATAAGTATGTGCTTTTCTATTGTTCTGCACAGGAAAATTAAGGCTGTGTTTTCTCCAGCTGACAAAGACACAGCATTAAAATACATCTTGCACTTATCTAACACACAGCATGCGATAAAACAAAAAACATTCCTGCCAATTGTTGCCTTACTCTGAAGAAACCACTGTAGGGGTTGTTGTACCTCCCTGGAATACAAACACTTCCTTCCCCAGTGCTCCCTCTTTGAAATGGTGCAATATTTTACAGATGTGTAGATTGATGAAGTAGTCTGCTCTGAAAGATTAGATTTCAGTAGGATTGTATCAACTTGCATTATCACTGCCACTTTGGTATTTGCTTTTTATATACTTGTATTTTACTGCCTGGAGGTGTCAAAATAAAGAATTCTTGTTTGATTAATCTGTGCAGTATCAGCCATTTGGAGGATTATACATCTGTGTAGAAATAGAACTTCTATAAGGAGAATTTTGTATAACTTCTGAAGGTAATACCTCCCAGAGGCACTTTTGAACTCTTGGGCAGAATCCTGCTGCTTGCTAGCTGGAACCAAGCTGGGCTGCTTGTGGGGAGAAGGACCCAGAAAGGAGATGAAGATAGAACGAGGAAAGATGCTGAAAGTGGGGGAATATCAGGGGGTCAGATTGCTACGTGGAAACTATTACCAGAGACCTTGACCTGCAGCTGTGCAGCTGGCCTACCTTTAGAAATCAGCAGTGAGATCACTGCTGGCAGTTGAGATCTAGGTAATGTACCTATGTGATCCAGGGTGGAAGCCAGTGAGTGTGTGAAATAAGAAAAGTTCTGTTCTCATTAGTTCCAGAATAAACCCCAATATTCAGATCCACTAGAAGCTGTTGTTTTACTCTCAGCTGTGACATCTCTCTTTTAATGAAAAAAGTATACTGGTTTTTCAATAGTACCTAATGCTGGTACAGGAATTCTAGTAGTAGTATTCAGTAGAACACCTACCTGTGCTGAAACTGTTACTAGTAATATAAAAGATGTTTGTATTTTTAGATAAGTAAATTTAAGCTACTGACACAGTTTAATTAATGCCTTTAATAGTGGGAATAAAGAAGGTTCATATGATTCATATTTTGGCTCAAAACCAAAAGAATAAGGTCAAAAGTTTTTTGTTTTGTTGAAAGAGGAGTGAAAACAGTGAATGGGATATTCACAAGATGTAGTTACAAATCTGAGTTACATAACAATCATTTTAATTAGTGGAGCAATTCATTATAGGAATACAGTTGTAGTAATTGTGAAGTGGTTTTGTTTCCATTTGCTATTATAAAAAGTGATAGATACTCAAAGGGTCTGACTGTAAAAATAGTTATTGATCTCTTCTTCAAAATTAGGATGTACAGAATGGTCTTTTAAAAAAGCATCAAAAAGATTTGGATGAAAATCTGTAAAACAGTTTGTAAAATAAAATATATACCAAGCTTAGATTCCTAACATACACTGTCTGTCTTCCACAGAGCAGTGGGCTCATACCCTGAAGATAGGTAAAAAAAAATTCTCTGCATCATATCACTAAATTACTAAATCGAAATACAAGCAAAGAAAATATTGTTATGTAATAGATCATCTTCATTACAAAGTGATGATGTCATCAGAGTATACATACTGAAAATGTCCTTCTTTTAAAGGAAAAGAATGAAGTTATAAATCATCGAGTTACAGGATTAGTCTTGGAGAAGCTAACTTTCACTAGGAACAAGTACTAAATCATATGTAATGTTATTTGGCCTATCATTGCTGCTATTGCCAGTTTTACTTTAAGAATTTTTTCTAACATCACATTGTAGTTAATGAGTTTTTTTCATCCTGTACCTAGTTTCAATATTACCAGGCCTCATAAAGTGTGAAGTAGAGACAGTAAAGTCCCTTTTGTCTTTGTGGCTGGTAAGGATTGAAGTAAAGTAGTGCAAGGGCTGGCATGCCCCTTCTAGATTCACAATGACATTTGAGGATCCCTCGAATACCAACATGAGCTCCACTGTATGTCCAATACTGCAGCCCATATCCCTGGCTTTCCTAACTGCTCCATGGGTCCACTACCTGCTGGCTAGTCCAGTTTGAGGTTTGCTTCCAAACAGATGCACTCACATACTTGTCTCAGAGGCAGTTCATGCTTATGGTCTCCCTGACTATCAAGACAGTCCCTCTGCCTTCTAGATACCCCTGGCTAGACACGGGGCCTCTCATTCACTGACTAGTCCACCTTAAAGTTTGCCACCGTATTATATACATATGGTCTTATGTAGACCAGGTATGGGGAAGATAGTAATGCTCCCCACAGGAGTCAGCACCCAACATGTGGGCTGTGGCCAGTGGTCCTTATCAGCTACAAAGTCCAGGCTGACTCTCTCCAAAAACTAGATGTGTAGTTTCTTAATGGCCAATCAATTTAGTGAGAAGAGACTTCTGGCCTTTTCATCATCTGAATTATCCCTTCTCTGTCAGATAAGAGTGCCTGTGTTTCTGTTTGTGGCTTCACTTTCTTCATTGGAAAGGTCCTTGACTGGATAACCTTAATGAAGTAGGTGCTTTCACCTCTGAAATAGCTTTACAAAGCGTATCTTTAGTGGGAGAAACAGCTTGGGAAGTCATTACGTTATCCTAAGCTGCTGCCTGCTTTGCCTAGTTGTATAGAATTTATAAATTTCCATGAAAAGCTTTAAAAAGAAGCAGCAGGTGTCTGTGGAAAGAGCAGCAACCTGTTGTTTTGGGCTTAAGTGGAAAGGTTTTGGCAGCTGGGTAGAAGAGGTGGCCTCTGTGAGCAGTAAATTTTAGAATGAAAATGGAGAGGATAATTTTAATAGTTGAAATGATGATACTGAGTGCTGGTAATGTGTTTGGAGGTAGGAATACTGGGAGGAAGATGGTTAATATGTGGTGAGATACTGTGACCCAGAAATGAGCAATAATGTGTATACTTGAAGTCAAATTATGTTAAATGTTAAGGACATCATGTAATCATGTAAGGAATAGTCTTCGAACTACTGCTGGGAGAAGTTGCCCTCTCAGGTGATGACACTTCTCGAAGTTGCCTCTGAAGTAAGTTGTAGAATAATTTTGCTCAAGTTACAGGAAGATTTTTTTTGTCTCTAACTTTGGTCATTTTTTATTTCCATCCTCCTTCTTCCAAAGTCTCTCTCTGTCATGAGCCCCCATTCTTTCTATGGTCCCACTTTAGATCCCTTCTAAATGCAGAGAAGAGTGATACTGCCTGAGAAAGGAAAGGGAAACCTTACCTCCTGTTAATTTACTAAGCTGTTCCAGTGCCAGGGCAGCAGAGAGATATTAAAGCAGGGAAGTGCCTGCCATTTCCAAGCACAGATTGAACAGGAGGGGGCAGGGAGTCTCTGGTTACACTCTCCCTTCTCTGTCTTTCCCTCACCAGTAACCTTCTCTCCCAGGGTGCACTGTGGGATTTTAGCTGAAGCCTTGTGTCTGCTTCACTCCATGATTTTGCAGTGGAGAGCAGAAGGGAAGACGCCCTGAACACCCCTTGCTCCACAAAGGTTGTCTCTGGGGATATGACTAGGGAGGCCTCTCCAACAAAAGTACTGCGATACCAACAAACTCTGGTGAGTACAATACCTGCAGAAGGACAGAGTATTTCCTACATTATAATTTGTTCTCTTCTGAAGGGGTAAACACTTTTCTTGCCTACAAGTTGTACAGTTGCTTGTGGGAACAAAAGGTAGAGGCAAAGAATGAGAGAGTACTCCTGTACATGAACCAATACATGCAGGTGAAGAATTTTATGATCTTCAGTGTGACCCTAAGGCCTTGTATGACTGACAGCATGACTTGAAATCCTGAGTTACATAATGAATGTAAGTTTCTCAGTGATCTACGTAGACACAACACAAGCACCCAGCCTCTTGGTATTTCGTTCAACTGAAAATGCTACTTCTTACTTGGCAAGTACTAACATTGCTGAAAGAGTCATTCATTGCAGTGGAAGGTCTGAAGTATGAAATATTTCATGTCTGTTGTTCTGTGTTTCTGTAGACCAACACAAAGTAGCATCCACAGTGTCAGGATTAAGTTACATTAGTACTAGAACACTGAGACTGTGGGCCTAATGCACAACATAACCGGATTTCACTGGCCTGTTTGCACAGTATAGAATGTTGTAAGATTTCTGGAAGGAGAAGGAGTTCTGAGATGAAAAATTCAAACTGAGTTGGTTCCTGAGCTGATCAAATTGCATAGAGTACTGAAATGTAAGGAAATGCAACAAAATTGAACAAAAGTGGTAGTAGAGAAAACAAGTTTGCAAAAGATACAAAAGCTAAGAGTATACTACTTGGGGAAAATGGCTATATTTCTTCCGTCGCTGTAACAAACTCATGAGTCTTTAGACATTTCTCTTTTTTATTCTTTAATTTAGAACTAGACTAGTCAGAGTGTTAAGGCTAGTGCAGTTTTCCTGCAGGCTTGTGGGAAGACATGACTAGTATTAGATTTCCTTAATTCAAAGAGCATAATCCATATAATTCCGGAAAAGGCAAGTCTTCTTTGGCAGAATATATGCAGCTTATTAAGCAGCTATTGAGGAAAGAAATCAAATCAATGTATTCCATGGTCTTCATTTATTCATAAATTTGTCTCAAATGTTTGCCAATGAGAGCTTTTATAGATTCTGAACAGGACAGGAATTTGTAGCAAATGGTAGTTGTTTGATCCTTCAAGTGTGCATGGTTAAACTCAAAACATTTTGCTCTTTAGTTGAATTCAAATCACTCACATCCCAGATAAACTTTAGGATCAGAAGACAACTGTGCTGCTACCTATTTCATTAAAAAGGGGCTATAAATGTAGGAGTTATTTGATAATGATCATGTATTTGAGCTTTTCCAAATCTCAGGAAGATGAGCAGATAATTACTGGATCTAATCAGGCTTTAGTGATAGGTATATGCTAAATCACTAACCTTGATGAAGAATGAAGTATTTCTCAAAACAAGAGGAATGATTTGGTAGCAAGTGAATATGAGACTGCAATTCCGGATGCAGGTGCCTCAAGTGGATCCCAGATACTTTTGAGACTTGAGTGTCTTAGCAATTTATGCCTTAAAATACTAACATACTCCTATCAAGCATCATCCTTATCACTATTCACTCCATATAGTCAGTCATGTTTTTTCTTATCTAGTGAAGGAAAAGTAGCAGAGCACGTAAGATCAATGCCAAACTAACGCTACAAACATTAGTTTTCATATATAAAAGTCAATGCTCTCTGGTACGCTGGCATTTAGTCAAAGACTAAATCAGTCATTGCCTGGCTTTAAAGACTGCAGGAATGATTGCTGTTCTCTGTTTTAGAGAATCTATTGCGCTGTCACAATCCAATATTGAAGTTGGTTATAAAGTCTTTGTACCTTGGGAAGAGGTGAGATGGTAGACTGAGCCATTGCTGGTTAGCCTTTGAGGTCACAAATCACCTAAATAAGTGATCTGATGAGTCAGCTGGCCATTTCCTGCCCTTCAGTTCCTTCTGTGATAAAAGCATCTCGGCTTATTTATATAACATGGCCACTTTATTCAGTTTCTTACATACCAGTTGTCTTTTAACAGTTTCTCTCTCATGTTCTCTTTAAGACATTTATTTTCTGTGTCTTTTGTTACCTCTTTGCCACTTACTCTTTCACCATTCTCTTGTTATCCTCAAGTACCTTTCTCTTACTCTTGTCTTCTGCTGCATCTCCTGTTTGTTTCTCTGATGCTCCTGCTCTCTGTACATATGAAGCCAAGTGTTAGGTTTCACAGCTGTGTTTTTTTCTGTGCCTTCGTCAGGTCACTGCCATTGGATTCTGTTCCAAAAATATCCCATGTGATTATTTCCCTGTGCTGTCCCAAGGCAGTGGGGAGATCCTTGGCAGTCCCTCCTCCTCTTTTTCTTTTTGAAGTTATTATCGATCATACACAAAGTAATATTAGAAGGACAAGGAGACCTGGACAAATGAGGTCATGAGATTTATGCAGATTTCTACTGCTAGTTCTAAAGCTAGAGATGGCAAATGAGGCAGATGAATGCAGGTTTATACTCTACAGGGCAAGACATAGGCTCCTGTCAATGACAGTAGAAAAGAAAAAAAGAAAGTTTTCAGTTACTTGCTGTATGATTGAAAGTGCAGGCATTTAGGAGCATTACCTACTGTTATTAGGGAATAATTTTTAGCTTCCCGTATTCTATCTTGGCAAGGGCTGGGAGGGAGTTGCCTCTTGTATACTGAAAGTACTCGTTGCCTCACAGAGTAGCCTCTGCTGAAACTAACATATGAAAGAAGTCCATTTGCTGTCTTTCTGTAAGTGAAACTGGTATTTAGTATCTGCTGAAGCTAAGGGCTTGCTTTTTGCTTATCCACCATATCTACATTGCCTTCTACTTCCCCTTGCTTCAGAGTTTACTGAACAATTGCTGTACACATATATGAAGATCAACATTAATTTCTCTCCCCACTTCCCATTAATGGGATCACAAATCTTACCTTGTCAGAAATTTGCTGCAGGTAGGGTCTTTTCCTGGCTGTGTAGTACAAATGACTGAGAAGTTCAAAGGCATTCATCTGCAGTGTAGACATACTAGAGTTCCTCTTCACTGTATGTCAGTTGGTCCCTGGGAAAAAAAGACCTCCAGTTCTGCAGGCGGGTTGTGCCTACATCTCTTCTAGTTAAAGGCTTTGATAGTTTCAGAAGCCCTGCAAGTAACTACATTTCCGCTGTGACGTGACATCCCAGGAGGAAGGCTGAGGAAGACAAAAATGAGAGCGGGCCTTGTAACAGCCAGCTTTTTCTTAAAATAACATGGACTTAATTTTTAAAACTTTAGTAAGCTGGAATACATGTGGTATTCACTGATTCTGGACTAGGAGAAGGTTGGTCTGAGTGTAGATTTACTTCACCACAATGCTAGGCCCTAAAGACAAATCATGAGGCATTGTTTATAGCTGTACTATCCAGCCCACTTGAATCTCTTCCACAAACAACGAAGTAGTGCTCCATCACTGCACGGGAGAGGTGTTCATATCTGCCTTAGCTGTTTAAAACATGGGAATAGGAAATTGCCATATATTTTGCTGTGGCTATAAGTTCCACTGTGAGACCAACAGCTACCTGAAGAATTTATCTCCAGTTTATGTGGCTAGCAGTCTGCCAGTATTTCATTTTTATCNAAAAAAAAAAAAAAAAAAAAAAAAAAAAGAGAGAGAGAGAGAGAGAGATGGACAGATTTAAGATGAGAAGGAGCCTCTTGCAGTATCCAGTCCAACTCCTTAGTCAGTCACAAATCTCTGTTGTTGAAAGCCATGGCTGTTACCTCTTGAGCATTCCCTGTGCCTGTCTGAGAAGAGTCTGGCTTCATCTCCTCTGTACTGTCAGACAGCTTCATTCACTTCTTCTCCTGGGTGAACAAACACAGCTCCTTCATCCTATTCTCACAGGCTACACATTCCTTGCTTATAGTGCTATAAAATTTAAGCTTTTCCAAGAACCATATAGACATACAGCCCAAGAAAAAAAATGAGCTGTCAGGATGCTGATCAGTCTAATCCTTGCCACTGATCTTGTGCTAGCAAAAGTAAAATAACCTGCTTATATGTAAATGGCGTAAGAGGGCATCCCACATATATTTGAAATCTAAATAGGATAGCTGCATGCTACAAGTTTTTTACATGTTGTTGTCTTGACAGCTAATATTTGCATGGTAATTTGGCAGCATAGCAGGTTAAAGTATTCCAGACTAGTTTGGGAGGCAAAGGTAAAAACCACTTTCACTAGCATTCCTGGTGTTTCAGAAAGTTAGACCTGTTGCTAGCAAAACTGTAAACACTGGTTGGGAGTGGGGAAACTGGAATACAGAGATTTCTGCCCGAGTTGTACAGCAGGTGGCATACAAGGTATAGTGTATGAGAAATAATGCCTTAATATTGCAAAGCAAATACAAAATCTTTGGCTACAGTTGTGAATCTGTACAAATCACAGCAAACAACTTGGGTGAATTGTACAAAAACTGGAGGTAAGCTGAATAAAAATAAGTGTTAGTGTTAATGTTTGATTTATTGAAGCAGCAAGAAGCTGGTACTGAAGTTTCTACTGTTAGTATTGATAGAACATCTTCCAAATACCTGCATGATGCAACAGTAACTCTTGTGTTAATGCAGAGAGAGGACAGGTATTAATGTTGGACACTACCTTATCTGAATCTGCTTACTTAAACTGTTTTCATTTACCACTGAGAAGCTTACCAATCACAAAATAATTTACTATTAAGTAACCTGGGAACCCAGATTTTACTGCTGCAATAGCGTATTATGCTTTTGTATTTGATAATGATACAGGTGATATAAGTTGAACATAGGAGTGGCAGAGATTTCCACAAGCTGTTACTGCAACATGCACTTCATTCTGTGGACACTACTAAGGATATAACTACGTTAACAAATTTGCTTATATTGTTAATACTGACCCATCTATCTGTACAACATTTGTTGCTCCTGCCTGGTGAACTAGTTGATTTTTATGTGCCCTTAAAGGAACCAAGTGTCTGTTGTGATTGATAGTCATTCATTTCCACAAAATATTTATAGAAGGTTAATTAATATTTGACTGTCATCCATGGGCATTAAGAGCAGATGAGAATACACAGCACCTTCAGTGTATTTGTTGCACAGTGCAAGTGTGTGTGGAATCTGTATCTTTGCAAAGCAAGCAACGACTTGCAGCTTTGAAAATAGATAAATCGTAGGCAGTATGTTCTTTTCTACTTTGACAAGAAAGCAGTGTTTAAGAATACTGTCTTGTGCTTAAAAACATTACCCATGATTAAGAACGTTCCTTGTAGACCCTCAGATTTGACCCTCAAGTTGAGACTGAAGTTACACCAATTAGTCTTAACAGTGCCGAGTCACGCATATACCATATCTATTCCATAGATACTAAAATCTTTTCACTGGGAAGATTAAGAAAGAGCTACGTAAAGTTCTCCTCTTGCCTAAGCATGTGTGTTAATTCTTCATTTGAGGGTGTACATTATAGCTGAGATGATCTATTGACTGGCACATGCAGGAGATTCTGAATGCTGCTTCCCTGACCTGTGGTGAACTCATTTAGAGCACGAAACAGAGAAGTTAGCCACATAAAATCATGAATGTTTTTCTATCAATTTACCTTCCAGAATGCTAAGGCCAGACATACCAGAACTAGTGCAGGAAGGAGAACATGGTTATCCTTTTATGCCACTCACAATTGTAAGTAATCTATGAAGGTTGCAGCCAGCACTAAAAAATCTTGAACTACTGTGTGTTCTCTCTTTTTAAGACTGTCTCTTCTCGGCCTTTCAAAAGTTGTCTGGAGTACTCTTACTCCTGTGACCCCTAAAGAGTTTTCTTTTTTCTTTTAACTTATATATGTAACTTTATATATGTACCTTATACATACTGCCCTTACGTCAAAAGGTAAATGACCAGACATTGGGACTGTCTGGAAAAGTGAGAATGAGGAGACTGGGAAGTTCAAGGTCTTCTGCATCATTGGCTCTTGATTACTCGGGTGCACAGTGTGACAGGCAGCCTTTACTGCTTACAGCTCAGTTAATGTGGGATATTGCAACCTGACTAATAGCCCTTTACCACAAGTTCACAATAAATGTCTGCAAGACATAGGTATCTTTCACCCTCAATCTACTAACTAACCTTGAGCCACTCCATGTCATCATTCATATTCTTTATTTTTATTATTCCATCACTGGGGGAAACTGCTCTAATACTGACTAGTAGGCTATGGAGCTGTTCATAGGTGTAACTGTATCAAAGAAACACCACTCTTGAAGGGTAAGTCAGGACAGTTTAAGTTTGTGAGGCATTACCAGCAGCTGCCTAAAGGATCCCATTGGGTACGTCTTTGTGAGCCCTGACCCATTCTTTCATCTTGGAAGGATCTTAGGAAACTGAATCCCATGGGTCAGGCAGTTACTGAATTCTCTTTCATTCCAAAGTGCTGGTCCTGGGAAAGAAAGGGAGTTCATATTTACTCAGTAGCAAGATTCTCACTGAGTATAACTTGCTTATTATCTCTTGATGTGCTGTTTCCTATAGCCCTGTGTGTTTATATTCTATTCAACCACCTAATTTCCAATACCTTAAAAAACCTGACATCATCACAGTAAGCATGTATCGTGATTTTAGTGTAACGTGTTAACAAAGCATCCTAAGATACTATACCACATCATTTCCAAATCCTTTCCCAATGTTTTTTTACTCTCTCACAAAGAGTTGTTATTTCCAACACAACCCCTTTCTGTGAGTACAGTGTTCTCTCTTTCTCCCCACTTTTCCAGATCTGTATACTTGGATCTGTAGTAAATTGATTTTGTTTAAAGAGAATTAACAATCGTTAGCTGATGATATTTTGCTACTGAATCTTGAAAATTGTGGGATTGACACAGCTAATTCCAGAACAGTGTGTCAGCTGCTTTCAGACTGAGGTTTCTCATAGTCTTCCCACAGGTACCACAGTGTCCATTTTAAAATGGGCAGTAGGCCAGCGAGATGTCAACAGCCCTCACAGAGAATAGATGGTTGTCTGGGAAGGACAACAACCCAATGTCTGTGAGATGTGCCAGTGTACAGTGCAGATGCTGTCTGACCAGCAGTGGCTCAGCCTGATCTCCTCCATTTGGATGTAAGGTGAAAGAAATACTACTGAGTGGTTGTAGATGGTACCAGGTATCAACTCCACCAGGAAGTGATGACTTCCTGCTTTTCTGATGAGATCTGCCTCTTCTATCTAGCGCAGCTCTTCAGTACAGGGTGGAAGTAAAATTCATAGTTAAGGCCAGACACTCCATAGGACTGATACTGCTGAGGAAGGCCTTCTCATAAAATTGACATTGCAGACCTAGTATCAGAACACAGATGCTAAAGGTGTTAATGCACTTCCAAGCAGATCTGAATGTGCAGCCACTGATTTAGTACACTGATCATGTTCCCCTGCACTCAAGACTATAGGTCAAGAGAGGACAGGATTGTAGTGATCAGTGTGGCAAAATTAGGTATGAAATGTGTGTCCAAGTGGTCTTGTCACAAAGGTCTTGCTTTTATGTCTTCATCATGTCTTCTGGGTTCCTTGTAAGTAGCAGCAACACTTTGTGATCTTTGCACCCTTTATATTGCCTGTGAACAACAAAAGCTCAGAGACAAGGTTAATCACGATTTCATTTGACGTGTTATAACCTTATCTCCAGCATGGAACAGTTCCAGTAAGAAACCCATACAATGCCTGCAAAGTTCTTCCTGTTCTATGTAGCTTCTCTTGAGATTCAGCTCTGTTCTTGGTTTTTACTCCATGAATATGCAACTTTCTTCTAACACATGCTCTTCCATTTTTTCTGGTGACTTCACACTCTCATTTTCTCTCTGTGCAAATGTCATTTTATTTGCCATTTATAATGGCAAAGTTGGATGGGACCTCTGGCGGTCTCTAGCCCAATGCCTTGCTCACAGCAAGGCTCATTCCAACTCTAGATCAGATTGTCCTGGCCTTGTCCAAGCAAGTTCTGAACATTTCTAGGATGGAAGATTCCCTAGTCCCTCTGGACATTTGTTCCTGAGCTGAATCACCCTCAAGAGAGAGTAGATGTGTACATGTTTCTCTTTTATACATTCTGACATAACTTTGTTGCAAGTTTTGCCTTTTTCTTCCCGTCCTTCGTTGTGCTCCTCTGAGAAATCTGGCTCTGATGTTTTTCCAGCCCATCCTCTTCAGGTAGAGAGAGACTGCTGTTACATCCCTCCCTCCTCCCCACAGCCATTTCTTCTAAAGGCTGAACAAGTTCATCTCCCTCAACTTGTCCATATGTGTCAGAATTTCATATGCTGAAATTGACCAAGAAGCCAAAATACAGAGAGAAAGAAAAACTAATAGAAGCTTGATTTCCATGGAGGTAAAATTTAAAATTAGGTAAGTTTTCCCATCATTTCTGGATACCAAATGGAGGGATATATAAAAGTTAAGAGTACTTAGGAATTCACTTTTTATGGCTAGTAAAATAGAAATAGAATAAAATGTCTTAAAATAAGAATTACAATATTCTTTTCAAGTAGGAGAGAGGTAACCCCTAAACTCAATAGCCTCGAGGAATAATTTTGTGTCAGTCCTTCAAAAGAACTGAAAAAGTTATGACGTGCCTACAAGCCCACTGGTCAATTGATGAGTTTTATTGACAGGAGAGATTTATCTCTGGCCTGACAATTAACTATTTTCCTCTTCAATTCTTGAAAATATAGTGGACTTCAGGAAGGACTGAAAAATTTCTCAAGGTCCACAAACACTCTCACTGATTTTTCCTGACTCTGCACAACAAGCAATGCATAAGGTCAAGGCTGTGAGTGGTGTTATTAAACATACACATAAGACATCCAAAATTCAATAATTTCCCATAAACAATCTGAATTTAGCAGCTTCTAGAGCTTATCGCAGTTCTCAAGTTAAAAGAATTATAGAAAAATTCTCAGTTTTCTTCCTCTGCATTTTTGTTTTTATTGGCCTGTTTTCCTTGTGATGCTGCTGGCTTTGGACACTGTCAATTTTTGTTCTAAGTTTATTATTTTCAAATGACCTGGATAATAAATGTCAGCCTATTGTGTAAAAGACACAGTACCAATTGTAGGAAACTTCCTGCCACTTCTGCTGACTTATGTTGTTCTAGGCTTGAAATACCAGACTACTTGAAATCCTATCTATACCTGTCTCTTCAGTATCTGTAGACTATTGCTCTTTCACAGCTTTGAAGTCTTTTGCACCTTCCTCCTTGTGACAGTCAAAACTGGTTCTTACTGATACACATACAGCAGCTTTGGTTTAATGAGTTCCATAGGGAAAGGACTTTCTGCAGCCTTCATGACAAAATGTGGCATTTGCTGTGTGCAGTTCTTTCCTTTCCCCAACACCTAAAAGTTATAGTAGGGAGCTGATAAAAGAGGGAGAGAGCCCAGTGTCTTTTATCCTGGCTCTCACTGTCATCCCTGTAACAGCAGTCAGTGATAACAGGAAAGGTTATTTCCACAGGGGAATTGCTTTGCCCTTGATGGTGATGGATTTATTTTTTGTCTGCCATGAGAACTTCCTTCCTACTGCTTGCCTTCATCTTTATCTCACATTACTATCAGGGATTCTTTCACAGGAAATAGGGAAGACAGCAAAAGGCTACAAGACTTTTGTGTACAGGAAGGCTAGGTGTGCTTGTATGGTTAGGTGCATTTGGATAGGAGAAGGGAAACAGGAAACTTAGTCAAAATTGTACAAAATGTATTAGCATAAATTTGACTAAGTAGGGTACTTAAAAATATTAAGTGGAAGTGATAACATCTGTGTTATAACTTCCATATTGGCATCATTTATGTCTACTGAGACAGGATAGGGCACACGGGTAAAGTCAAAACAAATAGTACTTGGCATCCATGAAATTCATGAGCAGCTTATAGCACGTGCTCTAGTAGTACAATTACAGAGGTGAAACTAAAATATAAGCAAGACTGAAGTGTTACTGAGAAAAAGTGATTGTCTATGATTGTCTATGACAGCCCCTTTCCTCATTTCTAAGTGTGTTCCTGCCACCTTCTTTTTGAACATTCCTGTTAATTAATCAAGTGGATCAAAGTGCTGAGCTGCCTGAAAATGACTTTGTTGCATCAAGTTTTCGGATCATTAGTTCCAATACCTAACAAAGCGCAGCCATCAGTTTCAACTTGCCTGCTCCTTAGGTCTCCTAAGCCAGTACTGTAATCACTTTCTCAGAGACATTAATAGATTCTAGGATCTCAAAGAAATGCCTTTTCAAGCATTTAAAATTTGAATGAATATCAGAAAAATGAAATTAATCATTTTTTTCCTTATATACCTCTAATCCTAGCCATGGCCTCCCAGACATGTCTCCATTCTCAGGGCACCGTCTTCCTGCCAAATCCTAGCTCAAACATAGAATGGTTAGAATCATAGAATGATTTGGGTTGGAAGGGACTCCAAAGATCATCAAGTTCCAACCCCCCTGCCATAGACGCAGCCATCAATCTTCAGATCTGGTATTAGACCAGGCTGCCCAGGGCCCCATCCAAGCTGAGCTTGAACACCTCCAGGGACGGGGCAGCCTCTCTGGGCAGCCTGTTCCAGCACCTCACCACTCTCTCTGTGAAGAACTTCCCCTGACATCCAATCTAAACCTTCCCTTCTTGAGCTTAAAACAATTCCCCCTTGTCCTTTCACTGTCTACCCTTGCAAGAAGTTGATTCCCCTCCTTTATATAATCCGCTCTATATAATCCTTGTAGCCGTCTCTTTTCCAGGCTGGACCAGCCCAGCTCCCTCAGTCTGTCTTTGTAGGGAAGGTGCTCCAGCCCTCTGGTCATCTTCATGGCCCTCCTCTGGACCCTCTCCAAGAGCTCCATCTTTCTTGTACTGGGGGCTCCAGACCTGGACGCAGTACTCCAGATGGGGCTGCACGAGGGCAGAGTAGAGAGGGACAATCACCTCCCTGTCCTTGCTGGCCACCCCTCTTCTGATGGAGCCCAGAATACCATTTGCTATACAAGCTGCAAGAGCACACTGCTGACTCAAAACATATTTCTAACATCTCCTTAAAACCTTACATTTTTCATCCAGTCCAAATGATTTTGCTTTATAAGGTCAATCTGCCTCCTAATTTTTTTTGCTTTGATCACATTTTTTCCTAGTTGGCCATGGTTGATGTAGGAGGCAGCAGTCTCCTCTTGAAATTAGCCAAGTCCTATACAAAATTAACAGCCCAAGTATAGCTTGTGCCAGCCTGGTTCTGTACAGCTCATGATTGCATTTTCTTCC
Source organism: Pavo muticus (assembly GCA_016647715.1). Classification (NCBI taxonomy): domain Eukaryota; kingdom Metazoa; phylum Chordata; class Aves; order Galliformes; family Phasianidae; genus Pavo; species Pavo muticus. The sequence continues at coordinate 134,438 of JACDJE010000132.1, forward strand.
CATCCTTATGATGTTAGTCCTGCTGCTTTCAACCAGTATAATCGCGTGACTAACAAATCGAATGTACATCTATTAATTTTATTTGTGCAACAGTCAATCTGTAGGAAGGAGGAGAAAGGTATAAATCATCTTCAAAGCATGGGCTGCCTCTCGCCTCTGAAGGATGCTTTTTTCTTAGAATAAAATACAGGGCATGGTGCAGGTGGCTTCTTAGGAAATATTCACCATTTGCAATCAGAGCCTGTCATCTAGGTTGGAGAGGTAAAGTGCAGTCACCTAGAGTCTGTAGATTCTCCATCCTGGAACAATAAAAAATTCACAAGCTTGGGAGCATCTCTACTGAGTTTTGATCACTAGAGATGACTGCATTTCCTAGATGTTCCTTAGTCTCTTCTGCTAAAAATGCTTCCAAGCTGAATTCTTCATCTTGAAACATTACTTCAATGTTTGTTAATGCAGCATTTTCTTCATAGAAAATAAACAGAGATCCATTAAACCCACTTCAAACAGTGCATTGAGTGTCTTGTATGTCTTACTGTTTTCAGTTGTTCTTAGGTGCCTAACACAGCTGTAAAAAGTCTTCTGCTTTTCATCCACATGCAGTCTAATTTTAATTTTTATTTCTTCTTTTTGATTCATCTTTTTGATTCTTACATACACACTGTGCATATTTAATTTGATCTCAGTTTATTTTAAGTCAAGGTAGTTATATCCTACCCTGCCAGTAAAGCACATCTTGCTTTGGAGAGCCACTGTGATTTAATAGAGACTATGTGGTCCTGCAGGGTGGAGGGAATTGAGGGTTGCAATTTAAGAAAGTGAGCTTTAGGGAAGGAGCATTAGACAGGAGCCAAGCCTTAGAAGTATGGGAATGTGCTCCTAGACAAAGGAGTGTCAGCACAAAATTTTAGCAGATCAGAAAGTCACAGTGTTTATTGCAACCAAGATGGACCTAGAAGCAAGAATTTAGAAGATCACAGTGCGTGGGAGAGAATTGTGTATAGAATCACAGAATCCTTACAGTTGGAAGGGACCTTTAAAGGTGCCCTAGTCCAACTTCCCTGCAATGAACAGGGACATCCACAGCTAGATCAGGTTCTCAGAGTCTAGTCCAACCTGAATTTGAATGTTTCCAGGGACAGGGCTTCCACCACGTCTCTGGGCAACTGGATCCAATGTCTCACCATCCTCACTGTAAAAAACTTTTTCCTTATATCCAACCTAAATCTCCTCACTTTAAGTTTGAAACCATTTCCCCTTGTCCTGTCACCACAGACCCTGCTAAAGAGTCTTCCCCTTATATTCATTGCTGTACTGTCTGACATGTTTGGAGTTTTCTCTATGTTAAAAAATATAAAGTAATCTTGTTTTAATCACTGGTGTGATTCTTCAAGTTTTGAACCCTGCTGATTTTGACTGGAGAGCTCATCTAGACATCTAGATATATTCACTTTAAAGTTCTGGATGAGTTGAGATGTTGGGATCAATTTATAAAATATAGTTTTGCTATCTTCTCTTTCACCCGATTTTCTGTATCCTCCTCTTTCTGCTGAGTTTGTGAAAGTTCTCTCTACTTGTTCTTTTCACTCCCAATTCCAAACTGTGACCACACTGCAATGTTAGATAAGGCAACTCAAATTAATGAGTCATCCACCTTAGGTAGCAACATCAACATATATATGGCTTTGTTTCAATTTATCTGGCCCAGCATTCACACAATGCTCTGTGCAGATTATCACAGTTGAGTTGTTTCTGGAACAGGGACCTAGGTCTGCCCCTCTAAAGCTCACACCATATTTGCTAGTTGATAGCATATCATAATGTCATACTATGTCATATCACAATGCCATCACATCATATCATGATCTGTTCAAGTTTCCTTCCAGGTTCATCTGTTACAACTCCTACTTTAATGGCTCCTTCATTCCTGTAAGTGGCTTCATTTTCCTGTAAGAGTTTATCCACTTAAAACTGTGAGGTCTATTTTTCTTCATTCTGCCTCTCTTCTGGTTACCCCATCTTTTCCCTACTTATCAATTGATGATTCTCAAGATCTGCCCTGTTTCTGTCAGTTGTGTTTCTGTTCATCCTAGTTTCAGTCAGTACATGTCCTCCTGAATATCTTCATATTATCTTACTACTTTTCAGTGTTGAAAGACCTTTCTGGATTTTTTCTTTTTACTTTTCACTGTGAATTCAACTCTTCTTTCAAGTTGTCTTTGTGAGTTCCTGTCATCATCTATCCATATTCAGCCTTGCTTACATTGTATTGCACAGCTTAATTTCAGACTTTTTCTCCTGTTCAAGCCCTACTTTATCGTCTATTCCTTTCTTTCACTATAAAATCTTTTTTCCATCTCCCTCTCTCTTCCTAACATTTTTCAAAGGATTCTTTCTCTCACAAAGTTCTGACTCTATCCTATAGCTCTTTGAAGCCTCCAAATGTATCTTGTCTAATGAAATGTCCCATTCAAACACCTTGTTCTCACCTATTAGGCATTGCCTTATCTTACGTCCACTGAAACCTTTTACCTGCCTTCTTACTTCTTACAACACTATCCATGTGTTGCTGCTGCTTTAGGCAAGGTACACTTGTTGTGGCTAACTTCGTATCCTTTGTCTCAAGCCCTTACATCCTTCCATACTTTCTTTGTCTATTATGGCCTCTGAGTAGTCCACCTTTTGTCACCTTTCTCCTCTTCCTCCTTTAGAACTTCATTTTTTTCCTTTCACCTTTACAATTTATTTTGTTTCATAACCTATCTTTTATATTGTGTCCTTGTATGTTGTCTTCCTTATGGAAGACAGCCTCTTGGAGAAGTTGGCTGAAGCACGGAGTATTATTCTTCCTTTATTCATAAATGACTGCTTTTCTATTCTGCATACACAGTTTGGAGTAACAACTCTGCCTCTAATCATCTTCTCTCAATATGGGATACTTGAGGGCTCTAGATCACCATCTCCTATATTTTCTGTGCATGTAGTATTGGTGGTAGCTGAAAAACAGATGTTATGTTTCACTCCAGAGGAGGCTGCAGTCTGTTGGTGAGCCAAGAGATTTGTATACAGTGAGGATGTGACCTATTCTAGATCTGGATAAGTCTGCTAGGGAAACAAAAACAGCTCTAGTGTAAGGAGAAGGCTTAGAAACTATTATAATGTCTCAATGGGCAGGGCACAGATGACAGTGTCAACCTTGTCATTGTTGATAATAGCACAGGGATTTCAGGTGATAAATCTCCCTGGAACAGGACCATTAGTGAAATGCCACTCTTCAGTCATCCCTTCCTCCATACCATCAGAGCTTTTGCTGTAAAAGCTGGGAACTGTGTTTCTGCATCCTAAAAAGCATTCAGGAGAAAGGAATAAAGGCAGAGAAACAGGAGGATCTGAGAGAAAACTGAGAAGAAGAGGGAGACAGCTAACGTGAGAAGAGACCCACCTTGGGTGAGAGTTCTAAATTATATTCCTTTTTTTTCTTTACTTAGACCGCCTTTTGGGCTGTGACTGTAGATTTGTCCATGATGAAGGTGTCTAGCTTGAAGGAAGTATCACAGAAATGCACTTTGGAGTACCTCTAGGGCCTGTAATACCTGAGGAAGAAACAAGTATTTGAGCAAGTTGAATATGTTTCCTCTTGTGAGCTGTAGGGCAATCTATAAACTGTCCTACTGAAGCTTTTGAGGCTTTTGTGAGTCCTTTGAACAGATTTAGAAGCACCTGGGGAATTGAGAAAAGCCATATCTACAGGTCATCTGTGTTTGTGACTAGTACAGGATGCTTATTAGATCATCCTCTTTCTTTTACATTTTCTGCTATTTCTGTTCTAAGTCTCTGAGTTTGTTGGGAACCTCCCAAACAACAACACTACTACATTGCTGTGTCCTGCTAGAAAGGCAGTGCTAGGCCTTGGTAGTGGAAAGTTGAATTGATGAGCAATAAAGAAAATATATAAAGAGCAACCATGGCAGGAAATTACTGACAATGTGACAGAGGAAAATTGACAGTTACTGGGAAGCAGCAGCTCAGAAAGATAGTGAGTGCTGTGCTCAGTACTCTGTACTTTTAGGACTCTGTTGATCTGAAAACATGAGCAAGATAATGGGTAGAACTGGAGCAGTACCTTTTCTTACAGAAGCTGTGACAGCTGGATAAAGTAAATAAGCTCTGCTTTGAGTCTGAAGTAGAAGGAGAAGAACTCAAAACTAAATACAAGTTCAGTGTAGCTACTTTATGTTAAGAGAGGTAAAGAATGACAAGAAAGAGACTGCATCCTACAGCTGCTCTGGCTCAGCACTGCTCCTGTCTGGCCACTAGGATCTCTGCCCAGGCTGAGGGTGCTGTCCTTTTCCCTTTTTCAGGTTCAGCCAGCAGCAAAGCTGAGCGCATAAGTCAGAGACACACAGACACATAGGCAGAGAGAGATCTCTGCTGGTGAGAGATACAAGTTCGCCAGTGCAGGCAATCACACACCATTCTCCAGATTCACAAGCACATGTGCATTTGTGGATTCTTTGAGTACCTGGCACAGTTCTTGTGTCTGCCCAGCACCCCTGCCCAGCTTTCAGGTCTGTCTTGTAGCACACACACAGGAGAGAGAGCATGTATACCCAGAGAGAGAGTTAAGAGAAGATTTAATGAGAAAAGTAAGAAAATGTCAGACTGTGATGTTCTACAGAGCTCAGCCAAACAAGATAGTAACTGACTCCATTTTACACGCTACCAGCCCTTTAATACCTTTCTCTACCTATGCACATTCTTTGTTCCTCCTTTTCCCCTTTTCCCCTGATTTTGCAGAGCTCTGCAGTTTCTGCACTTTCGCAGTCTGGGGCCCCAGAGTTCACAGTCTTACTGGTTGCAAAGTTCATCCTTTCTGGATGAGGAACCTGTGACGTGTTAACCCATTAATTAGTGTGACTGTGAGGTTTGCTTTTTGTGATTGTCTCCCACCCTAGAAGTCCTCCATCACATAACACCACTGGCATAAACATTCCTAAATTCTCATAAGCTCTCATAAATTAATGTGACTGACAAGACTTGGTTCCCATCGCTTCCTCCCTTTCTTATTATCCATGAAGATGATCAGGGGGCTGGAGCAGCTCTCCTATGAAGAAAGGCTGGGCTTGTTTAGCTTGGAGAAAAGATAGCTCCAGGGAGACCTCATTACCGCTTTCCAGTACCTGGAGGGAGCTTATAAACAGCTTGTAAAACTGACTTTTTACACTTTCTGATAGCAATAGGACAAGGAAAAATGGTTTAAACTAAAATAGAAGAGATTTATATTAGACGTTAGGAAGAAATTCTTTACTCAGAGGGTGGTGAGGCCCTGGCACAGGCTGCCTAGAGAGCTGTGAATGCCCCATTCCTGGAGATATTAAAGGCTAGTTGGATGGAGCCCTGGGCAGCCTGAGCTAGTGGGTGGCAGACCTGCCCATGGCAGTGCAGTTGGAACTGGATGGTCTTTAAGATCCCTTTCAACTTAAGTCATTCTATGCTTCTACAATTCTTACTATCCCTTCTTGCCTTGGAAAAAGGTCCTTTCTAGGTACCCTTACAGGAGCAGGCAATCTCCTTCAACATACCCTTACAATTGGAATTTAACAAGATTAGTGAGGCTAATGAGGAAAGATTTTTGGTACCCTGTGAAATAAAGAGGATGTTAATAGTGCCAAGGGGGAGGGGTAATTTATAATCTGTGGAATATTGTGTGCAGGAGATAAGAAATAAAGTGACATAAAACCAGTTTCTTTCTCTACAGATGGCATATATTTTCTCAGTCATTAAAAGGATAGGTTCCCATCAGTCCCATCAGTCTTTTCCTTGATCAGCAATATCTAGGTACAGAGATCAGAGCTGGAAAGATTGTTTGATAAGTGGGAATTAGGTAAATGCTAGGTCCTTAGCTGCACATACTAGAGCGTACACACGTGCCACCATGTGCATAATGATTGCTTAGTTTCATCTGAATAGATGTAAACATTAGGTGCACTGGATCACTGCAGAAAGTGCAAATAAGGATGCAGAGTTTTTGTGGATTGTCTTCCTCACGAGAACAGTAAAGGTTTCTTGTCTTGCTAACATCTAGAGTCATTTGGTAAATGTTGGCCTTGGGATACTCCATGGTTCTACTGATGAAGTGACTCAGGTTTGGGGTCTATTTGGAGGTTGAAATGAGCTGTTCTTAGAAAATATATTTCAAGGTAGGATCGTCGTTTTTAGGCTATAATTATATAGCGATTTTCCATGGAAATTCCACATTTGATTAGCTGACAGTAGGGCATTATTTATCTCATTTCTACTCTCGATCATTTCTGATGAGCTATACTTGTGCCTTTTGAAAAACAAGAGCTAGAGGAGTGCTTCTTTGGGTAGAGGTTCCCTTTTGTTTACTCCAGTGGACATGCTGGATATTAACCTTCAGCAAATGTGACAGTAACTGAAGATCTAGTGCTCTGTTGCAGTTTTGATGATTACTGGGGCTTTGGGTGGTTGGTCTTTAGGTTTTCAATATAAGGTGTATATCCATATTCTATAGACATTTTTGTATTACGTACACCAAACAAAGTAATATTTTTATTATTAGTCTTAGTGTCTACATAAGCTGCATTTTTCTTCCAAAAATATCTTAGTAGGCTAGCAATACTTTATGTCATTATGATGGAAATCTATGAGTATCCAAATGTTACTTTCTGTATCCTAGACACTGTTACCTAGAAACTCTTATTTAAGGTGGTTCATTACAAGTCTTACCGACAGATGGGCCACGGCCTTCCTCTGGGAAATGCAACTGACTGACAATAAATTTAAAGCTAGCAAGAGTATAACAGATGAGCCTGTATGTTCAGAGCTAGCATTGATCTTGCTTTTGTAAGTATTCAGAGCTTGCCTAAAATGCCATCAGAGATGGGCTGTACTGGCTAACGGTATCCATAGGGATATTATTGATATTGGACATACATATAAACATTGTTAGCTGGAATGATGGAAGAGGTGGAAGTGTGGGTTATGGAGGAAATGGCATATCATCCTCTTGGAGACTTTCTTTGCACTGTACTCTGGAGGACCATATAGAATGAGAAAAAAAAAAAATAGGTCTCCAGGAGAAATGTTTTATGCAGGTCTGCAAATGAAATACTGCCAAGACACTAAGCACATTGAGGCTAGTCTTCTGGACCAACAAGATGAGTATTCTGTCTTCCCTCCTCTCACATCCTGCTCACAGATCTTACTCTAATGTGTGAAAAGCTGGGAAGCCATTATCCTGGAGAGATGATGGTGTATAAGATGAGGAAGAAGCAGTTAATAGCAGCTCTTTAGTTATCATGTTTCATGCATATGGTTTCTTCTTTCCTGGCAAGCAGTTTCTAGGATTTTAAACTCACTGCTCTTTGTTGTACAATAGCCATCAGAAGACATATGGTTAAGAGAAAGGACAGTTACCGACGATTACTGGCAGTACTGGGAATTGTCTGTAAGATCACATTGTTAGAACATACTTCTCATTCCTGGTGCTGAGTGGTACCCACCAGTGTTGGCTGAGGTTGGTTTTGTTTGATTTGTTTTTTTTGTTTGATTGTTGTTGTTGTTGTTGTTGTTGTTTTTTTTGCCTGGCTGAGAAACAAGTGTTGGTGTGGTGAGGAGAAAGTGTTGAATGTGAACCTGTTGGAAGTGAACATTGAGAAGAATAAATTTCTGCATATACTCATTTGAATACTCAGAGCAATTTATTAACATCTTCCAAAAGTGAAAGTCTTCAGTATAAGGGCATATAGAAAGACTGAGATTAAGCTGTAATGCTTAGCAGTTTACATGGATGCTGGACTTGCAATTTCTCTTGTGAACTATGGACTTAGCAAAAGGATGAAGGAAGAGATCTCCTGGATAATCACTCCTGCTTCTTCCTGTCTATATATTGTGTCTGTATTTCTAGCTCTCTCTTTCTTACAGCCTTCTTTTCTCCTCCTCCCTGTCCCCCTTCCCTCTCCTTCAGGAGTTCCCCTTTTGCCCACACCTGATATTCAATCCTGGCAGAGTTAATGCCTTTTGCTGAGATCAGACCTGGCACTGGGGAATCATGTGACAGAGCAAGGTTGCTATAAATATAGTTGAACCCTGCCTTTGAGAAGGAAGAGGAGAAAGTGAGAGAGACACAAGGAGTAGGAGGGGCAGAGAGAAAGGGAGTGCAGGGACAGAAGAACTTAGAGTGGTCTAATGAGAGAGAGAAAGGAAGGAAGGAAAGAACAGAAGAAAGTGCAGAGGCCATTTTCTAGGCCAGACCATGAGGTGGTTGTAGGAAAGGACCAGAGTGGCAGCTCTGTTACAACTAAGCATGAGCAAGAGTGGAGACATGGAAAGCTCGAAGAGTATGACGCAGGAATCCAGATCAAAGTCAACTTTGTGGGGGGGCACACCGCAATACGACTATATCTGCTTTGAGAAATGCACCCGTTACGGGATACCCTTGGAGGCAGGACGTGAGGCCGGGGGGACAGGGGACGACCTGCACTACCTGGAGAACTCCCTCAGCCACCCACAGGTAGGGTTGGACAACTGGGATGTTTATGGCAGCATAGTTCTCAGTGGGGTCGCATACGCTCTTGGGGCTCCTAGAATGGTGCTGTAGAGCACAAGTCCCTGTCTATACCCAATCCTACCAACTCTCCCTTTTCCTTGTTGACTTCCAAGTAAGGCACTGACTTTCACAGTCTTGCTTAGAATGCTATCAGCATTTCAAGTCATTGGGTATTTCCATCTATTATGACCACAGTGTTAGAATGGTTAAGTTGGAGTGAAAATCAATGAAACCATTAATGTATTCATAAATGCAAAGAGAAATTGCATCTGCCTTCAGCTGCATAGTGATTTTAGGTAGAGCAGGAGAGGAAATAAAAACAAATAGAACACTAATGAAGCTAGATGGATATCTATCTGCACAGCTGAATGGGCAGTCATGCAGAGCTCTGTTCTAACATTTCCCTGAATAAGGAGAGTAGGTCCATGCTTGTATATGCATGTTGATAGTTTCAGTAGCTCTTCTGAGAGCTTTGAGGAATTTTCTAACCGTTAAACTTGACCTGACTCTCACTCTGGTTCATACAAATATCGTCTCAGAAAAATATCTAGTACAAAGATGTACTCTAGTTATGACCTCTTGTTCTATTGTCCTCTGTATCTCCTCTGCCTCTCCTTTTGGGACACCCTTCTGCAAAGAGGAGGTTTTACAGCCGTCTTGGTGTCTTATTTCCTGCCAGTCTGCTCAGACTGAGCTGACGTAGAAGGGTTTAGAGCAATGTAGAATTTGGTCTAGTGACGGGAGGGGGAGAGAATGTGTGAATGTGAAATTCATACAGGGAAGATATGAGTGGAGGTTTCTAAAATCCCCTTACACAAATTCTTGTGCCAGTGACTGGGGAATAGGGGAAGAGATGCATTAGTCTCCTTAAGAATTGCATGATTCTTAGGTAGGAAAAAGCCACGTTTGCCACCGAGATTATTTCTTCCAGTAGATAAACATCCCAATGAGGATTGTATCTGCCATGTTGCAAAAGACTAGGAAGTCAGTCCCATGGCCACACTCAGAAATTTCTCTTCTGAAGCTGTATAAAACATCTGAGAATTTGCAAATTATTTCTCTACTAAACTGTACCAAAACCGCTCTCTGGCTGATTCAGAAGCAACACCCAGAACTGGGAGGTGTCTGGACAGAGTTAATGCTTTATTTATACTTTCAAGTGAGTTACGCTGAGATTTCACATTTGAGATGTGACCTGGCCCTCTCATGGAATGCAAGTGGAGCAATGCCTAGGGCTGGAGGGCTGAGGTGGGTTATGGAAATACACATTGTGTTACATGAACCATTAGTCAGTTGGGACACACAAAAATATACCAGTTTACATGTATCCACTCCACAGACTATTCCCACATGGCTAAAACCCCTCTTAGAAGGTGGCATAGTTGACACAGCGAGGCAGAAAAACCTATCTCTTGCTGCCTGGCCCTGGGGTGTCTTTGTTTTCATGCCAGTCAATGAATGTAGCCAAAATCCAGCACAAACAAGAGGACATCAGATGCACTCCCATACAAGTCTTCAGGCAGTAAACGTCCCCAAGCAAGTATGCATTTGTGAACACAATTTGTAGTCTTGAAAGCAGTCATATTTATAGATCTACTGAAAATATGCCCTAGAATTACTGTTATGTAAACAATCACACAGTTACATATATAGTATGAAGGCATATTGTTGTAAAACCAGTCTTGCTGTGCATGTGTATTTTGATAGCCATTAATTAACATGTAGATAAATTATAAACATTCATACTATCACATACATCTTGTACAGGTATGCACTTTTATGCTATTAGCATGATAAACAATCTGCTGCACTTGCATTCATCCATTTCCAAGCAGAATACTCACCACTGTGATGTGAAAAAAATAGACGACAGACATTTTAGTTCTGTTGTGCCAATTGCTTGTTAGCTGTTTGTTTCTATTTTACATGTAAGTTGGAAGCTATTTCAGACAGAATGTGTGATTTGACTGGGTTTACAGGGCAAAAAAAACAGTGGAAACTTGATCATTGGCCTGGGATTTTCTAATAATACCTAGTTAGTGTATTAGATAATAGATAATGTAATAAAAATAGCTAATGATAATGTGTACTTAATTTGTGGGAATTGAGATAACAGTATCATAGAATCATAGAATGGCCTAGGTTGGAGAGGACCTTAAAGTTCATCCAGTTCCAACCCCCTGCCATGAGCAGGGTTGCCACCCACCAGATCAGGTTGCCCAGGGCCTCATCTGGCCTTGAATGCCATCCTGGGAGGATGGAGTGTTCCACAATTTCTCTGGGAAATCTGTTCCAGGGCCTCACCACCCTCTAGGTAAAAATTTTATGCCTAACATCTAAGCTAAACCTCCCATCTTTTAGTTTAAAGCCATTCCCTCTGGTCCTATCACTATCAGACAGTGTAAAAAGTCAGTCCCTGTCTCTCCTGTAAGCTTGAGACTTAGACACTAGAGATTTTATCTACCATTTAGAATGATATCTTGAAGAGATTTTTGCTCTCCATTTAAGTTCAGTAATCACAGAATCACAGAATCACAGAATCACTAAGGTTGGAAAAGACCTATAAGATCATCTAGTCCAACCATCCACCTATCACCAATGGTTCTCGCTAAACCATATCCCTCAACACAACATCCAAACGTTCCTTGAACACCTCCAGGGTTGGTGACTCCACCACCTCCCTGGGCAGCCCGTTCCAGTGCCTGACCACTCTTTCAGAGTAGTAATATTTCCTAATATCCAGCCTGAATCTTCCCTGGCACAGCTTGAAACCATTCCCTCTCGTCCTACACCAGTTACACGAGAGAAGAGGCTGACCCCCAGCTCACTACAACCTCCCTTCAGGTAGTTATAGAGAGCAATAAGGTCTCCCCTGAGCCTCCTCTTCTCCAGACACCTCAGCCACTCCTCATAAGGCCTGTGCTCCAGACCCCTCACCAGCTTTGTTGCTCTTCTTTGAACACGCTCCAGGGCCTCAATGTCTTTCTTGCAGTGAGGGGCCCAGAACTGGACACAGTACTCAAGGTGAGGCCTCACCAGAGCTGAGTACAGGGGGACAATTACTTCCCTGCTCCTGCTGGTCACACTACTTCTGATACAAGCCAGGATGCCATCGGCCTTCAGTCAATGTCAGCAGTTCATAAAACCTCTAGGAAAGAAAAGCTCAAGTGATTGTATTTCTCACACAGCCCAAATATTTATAACAGTAGATATATATTAGAAGATAGATTTATAAAATTTATAAAATTTATAAAATTTATGTTCTTCTGCATTGTAGGTTTCTGTGTTTTTATCTTCCTGCATGAAAAATAAGAGCCTTTCCTCAAGCAGTTCAGACTGATGAAGTATTTATATGATATGCTATTTGTGAGGTAGAAAAGGTATTCGTGGCAGAGAGCTCCAACAGCAGTACACAGATGGGTGCCACAGTAAGGAAGTGTGATGATTAATTGGGCAATGCAGTATTACAGAGTAACAGACTCATAGAAAGACTTGAGGGGACCTCTGGAGTTCTCTAGCCCAATGCCTTGTTCACAGGTTTATCTAAGGAAGTACTGAACATCCCCGAGTATGAAGATGCCCAGCCTGTCAGAGGATTACAACAGTATTGTACTACAGTGTGTGGTTTTGGTTTTAATTTTACCTGCGTTCTAATGGAAAGGATATTTCTTGCCTAACATAATTTTTCAGGTCATCCTCTGATTTTTTTAATCTTTCTCTGTCCTACAATTATTGACTACAATCTGAAGCAGTGCCGGAGTCCCAGAGAAACAAAGCATATATATGAAGCATTCTTTAAGTGAGTTGAGACCAATTTGTCCTCCAGGACAGAACCTTCATCTTTATGTCCTGAGACTAACTCTTTTTGTCTCACATCCTGAGTTCATTATTTTCCAGCCAGATACAAACCATGAACTATTCTATCTGAATAGATGGAGGACTCTAATTTGAACAAGATACTTGGCAAGGTAGTTCATAATTTGGATTAAGTTCATAGTTTGAATTAAGCTTTATTTGGTATAAAACAATCCCTCATGAGCATGTAAAGGCAATGAAAAATTAGCTGAGGTGTTATGAAGATGCATCTAAAATCTGTTGGTGCTTGACATTGCTGCCTGAAATAGATACTGTGAGAGAAACAGGGATTAATCTGCTATTTGGTACTGGGTTTTATATGTGATAGCTTATATGAAGTCTGGCAGGTCCCTCATCTAGGTGTTTCACTGTCTATATTATGGAGATTGGAGCATGGCCACTCTTCACTGCTAAGAGTATGTATCAATTAATTTGGCTAGACTGTGATGATAATAATGGGGTTAGTAATTAAATAAAATTTTCCAGTGTAGTGATGGATGGATGGAAGAATAGTTTCAGATATTCAGGTGGGATCAATTTGTTTCAGAGATGGAAGGTAAGCCATCATAAGAACAGGATGATTTAAAAGCCTACATGCACGTTCTGTAAAAATATAATAGGGATTTTAAAGGGAGCTATTGCACATAGTTCAAGTGTCTTAGGAATACGGGCAGATAAACTACTTAGGACTTTCAGCCATTTTTGGCAACTGGAAATATAAGTTGGTTTGACACTGAAATGGTTGTTCAGAGAAGCTGAGAAATTTCTGCCCTTGGAGATGACTAGGACTTGCCCATACAATGCTCTGAGCATCCTGATTGGCCTTGGAGTTAGCATACTGTGAGCTACGGATTGGAAGAGAAACCCCCCAGTGATGCCTTCCAGACTTCAACCTTTTGTGAGTCTCTGAATCTATCTGATCTCAAATTCTCTTACAAATAAGTTATCTGCTTTATTGCCATTCTACTGATGATGTTTCAATTAATGGAAATCCCAAAGGTACAGGAGCAACATCTCCTGTGTCACTTAGAAAAGAGGAAAAGTAAAGCTGTCAGGTAGAATTGTCTCCTAAGCTCATGGCAGAGCTCCATATCTCAAATGTCTTTTCATTCTTCAGCTGAAGTGCCTAACTTTTTGCTGACTTCCTCTTGCCACTTAAGAGAAGTAGGTGTTGTGCTGGGAGGAAGCAGGTTCTAGCAGGTGGGAATTGCCAAGATCACAGGCTCAGCATCAGGCAGGAAACTGATGTCAAGTCATAGTTTGTACATAGAATGACAAGTGAAGGGAAGAGACCTGTTCACAGCTTCTCAAATTCACATCTTCCCCATATACACCATGAAAAAATGAGGGAGAATAGCCACTTCTGGGGGAACCTGATGGACCTTCCAGCTTCCTTGAGATCTCTTTTTTTGACAAGCTGGCACAACTGACAGTTTTATCACTGATCCATGTGAGAAACATCGTTGGCAAGCTCATGTAGCTGCTTGTGAATTGCATAATATCAAATGTTTTCAAGATTAGTGTCTGATGACAAGGGCTAGATTGGGTAATTTAAAAAAAAAATGAGTTAGAGATATATGGGGATTTAGTAGAATGATTTGGGTAGAAAACGGGAGGTGCTATGTGGTACCCTCTGCTATTTGTGAGCTGATGCTTCTTCTTTTCCACAGAAGACACCACCAGTGGCTGCATACCCTATTAAGCATTCCTTGGCAGCAGAGTGAACAGATGCAGGGCATTCCTGCAAAATATTTAGTAGTGTGATACCACTCTAAATTTTAAGAGTTGTTTTGCAGTGCTGCCGAAGACAGCCCTAAGACTGGCAGCCTCATGTGAACAGTTTTGACCTTTTGTACTTCCAAAAAGCCTGCCCAATCTTTTTCCTTCAGACGTGTGCCTGCTCTTTCTGAGGATCTTAGAAAGCAGTTAGCATTCTGTTATCATAGTTTGTACCCCCAAAAGAAGATGCAAAGATTTTAGAGAGATTGGGAAGAGGGAACCAGGAAGGAAAAAAAAAAATTATGAATTGTCTCTGTCTGAGTCTTTCTGTGTCTCTGTCTCCTTGCTTGAATACGTTTGAGTCTGCACCTCTGACTGTTAGTAAACATGCCTTTTCATTTTAATGCTACTTGTGAAGGAACAATTGCCTTACATCTTCGTTTTGCTCTCTCTTGCTTTCTGCTCCTCTAGCTTTATGGACAATACACAGACCAGATAACTGACTTTCCTGAGAAAGAAGCAGCAAAACTACTGAATACAAAGCAGGCCCAAAACAACAACGAAAGACCCCTGAAACGTGAAAGTCAAGTAGAGATAAAAGAAGAACGCTATTCCAAATGCCAAGGTAGGAATGATTTATCCTTGCTTACCCTGCAACCAGATATTGAGTAGAACAGCCAGAGAGGTGGAATTTAAGCAAGACAAAAAGACAAGGAGATTTTGACAGGGGAGAAGTGGAGAAGGAAGGAGGAGTCACCTTGGTTTTTAAAGGTGTTTGCATGCTAGCTGTAGGAATAACTGCCCCCCTCGTTGTTATTTTTGTCCTACAACAGATCTCTATAACAGGAGGAAAAATATTTTTGCTGCTAGTGCACAAGAGGTTAAATTATCTTGCCCCTTTATTTTATTTTGAAACTTCAAAGAATTTTGAAAGACTGCTAGGAAAGGATGGGTATCAGGCCTTTAGCACTAAGCCCGTAATTCTTTCAAATACATTCTTTTGGTGGTCAGTTCTCAACACAGAAGCACAGATTTCATCTATGTTGCCTCCACTTTTCTGGTTCTCTCTTTTCTCCACAGACTGTGCTAGGCGCATCCAGAAATATGTTACCAGGAAGCTTGGAGAGGACTGGATTTTCTTGGTTCTCTTGGGTCTGGTCATGGCGTTGGTGAGCTGGGGAATGGATTATGCCAGCGCGAAGAGCCTACAGGGTGGGTCTCATTCAAGTGTTGCAAAAGCATACTGTAAATGATACAAATATTTTACAAAGGCCAGTGACCAACATTCCTCCTTTAATATCGTCAATACCTCAGGAAGACTGAAATACTTGCAACAGAGTAGAGAAAAGGTTAACTAGGAAAAGGTTCTTTAAAGGAATGAGAGGGAAATATTTCTCAGTGGGCAGGGAGCAAAGGACATGTATACCATTCAAAGCCATTATTTTTACTTGCTTTCTATCCTTCTCTCGCTTATGTGTAAGGGAACGTTGTGTGACTTTGGCCCTTCCTATTATACAGTTTGCCATCCTCCCCAGGTCTTTTGAGCATATGGTGGGTGGGGAGAAGAAAGGGCGCTTTGATGCCCTCTTCATAGTTTTCTCTGCCTTTATCCTCATTATTGTTCTTCTCAAATTTTATTTATACAGTGCTCTGGTGTTTTCAGCTACATAGAACCATAGTGCTCTTTACTTAAACTTTTTTTTTTTAACAATGATCTCACAATCAGTGGCTTATGTCACTTCTCTACAGCATTCCTCTGGTTCCCATACCCTTTTCCAGCTTTAAAAATTACAAAATCTTTCAGTGGCCTTGCCTCCCATCCCCATGCACACATATACATACAACACTGCCAACATGCTGTTAATTGCACTTTAGAAGAAATGATTTACGCAAAATTCTTAGAAGCATGGAGCACGCATGTGTATATTTTACTCCATCTCTTTTATTTTGGCAAGGAATCTCAGCTTGCATGTGTGCCAGAGAACGTCTCAAAAAAGAAACACCCTCTGAGTTTGCATGTACAAGGCACATGTTGTAACAGCTGGCACCACTCCCTTCATGCTGCTGCTCTAAAAGGCAAATCATAAGCAGGGCTTCTGAGGTAGTTTTTCTGCAGGAACAGTTTTTCATGTGATTGAAATGGAGGAGAGGAAACTAACTTCGCTGTCCTTCAGGGCCATATAATACCCTCCAGCTGCTAAATGAAAAGATCCTGCACAGAAATTCACTCTTGCAAGTGAAAGTAATACAGCTCTTCCAATGCCACATTATGGCACAGGTATTAATAATGTCTAATAGCAGAGAATCACTTGTATCTATTCCTGCAGAATGCATATATTATTTGAGATCTTGTACTTCAAATGTAACAAGGGTTTACCCTATTTGACTTAGAAAATTAGGACTTTTAGATGGCGTTTCTCAGGGAGATTTAGTATGGGCAAGTTTAGCAGGTGTGGGCTTTTGTTTGTGATTCTTTAAAGTTTACCAAACTGATTGGAGCATCTGTGGTTATTAACAACTTCTTTTTTTGTTTACAGCCTACAAGTGGATGTACAGAGAGCTGCACCCGAATATTCCTTTGCAGTATCTGGTGTGGGTAACATACCCACTTGTTCTCATACTGTTTGCAGCCGTCTTCTGCCACCTCGTCTCTCCACAGGCTGTTGGTGAGGGTAGAAGGCATGGCAAGATCTGTTTCTGACTGTCTCTTTTTTCTTATTCCTCTTGCCTTTGGCTTTTCTATATCCTCTGCTCTGTTGTTTCAGGGTCTGGGATCCCAGAGCTCAAGACAATTATGAGGGGAGTGGTCCTCAAAGAATATCTTACTCTCCAAGCATTTGTGGCCAAAGTTGTGGGCCTCACAGCTGGGCTTGGAAGTGGCATGCCTGTAGGGAAAGAGGTAAATATTGCTATACTCATGCACAGTAGCAGCCAGGGTTAGGAAGGAGTTATCTATGCAAGAGTCTTTAAATGTTTCCTTTTCCTTGACACCATTCCTCTTGTCAAAGCTCTGTTTTTCCCAGCAGCACTTATCTTCCACTAACCATTTCCTTCTACTTTGAAAGGCTTCATATACGCAGGCAGCTCTGAAAGTGATGCCTCCTATTTATTTCCATGGAAACAAAAACAGCTACGAAGAGCACAATAACACTATTTGACAGCAAATTCTCAGCTACAAAATGCTATTTTTCAACATAGTCATCACCATTACCTATGCATTTTCACCAGCAATGAACAAGAGCCTGCATGCCACACTTGTAAAAATCTGCATGGACATCCAGAGCGTGTCTTGTCTTGCATGTCACTGTCGCCCCTTCTGAAACACCCCACCCACAGCTTCTCTGTGCTCACATCCCGTGCTTGGTCTCCATAAACATTCAGCAAGCATCAATGAATGTCAGTGGGTGCCATTTTTTCCGCATGGAGGAATTCAGTTCCACACTTTGGCTTCATACGCACTTCCATGTCAGATGCCATTTTGTCAGCCTGCCCCTCTGTCTACAAAAATTTTAATTTTTTTAAATTTTGTCAACAAAATTTAATAGAATATTGGTGGGAATCAAAGAATCACAGAATAGAAGTTGTAAGGGACTTTTGGAGATCGTCTAGTACAACCCCCTTGCTGAAGCAGGTTCCCTACAGTAGGCTACACAGAAAACTATCCAGATGAGTTTTGAATATCTCCAGAGAGGAAGGCTCCGCAGCATCCCTGGGCAGCTTGTTCCAGTGCTCTGTAACTCTCAAAGTAAACGTGTTTTTCCTCATGTTCATATGGAACTTCCTATGTTCCGGTTTGTGCCCAGTGCCCCTTGTTCTGTTACTGAGCACAGCTAAAAAGTGCCTGGCCATATCCAGTTGACTCACACTCATTATATATTGATAAGTTGATGATAAGACTTCCCTCAGTCTTCTCCAGGTTGAACGGTCCTAGGTCTCAGCCTTTCTTCATAAGGGAGATGCTCCAGGCCCCTAATAATCTTTGTGGCCCTCCAGACTAGACTCTCTCTAGAAGTTACCTGACCTTCTCAAACTGCAGAACTGGACACAGAATTCCAGATGTGGCCTCACCAGGGCAGAGCAGAATGGGAGGATCATCTCCCTCAACCTGCTGGCCATGCTCTTAATACACCTTAGGATACCATTGGTCTTCTTGGCCACAACGGCACACTGCTGGCTCATGGCCAACCTGTTGTTCACCAGGACACCCAGGTCCTTCTCTGCAGAGCTCCTCTCCAGCAGGTCAGACCCTAACCTGTACTGATGCATGCAGTTATTTCCCCAGGTGTAGGACTCTGCACTTGTCCTTGCTGAGCCTCATTAGGTTCCTCCCCACCCAACTGGAGGGTTCAACCTCAACTACCACACCAAGGAATTACTTTTGGAGCTGCCTTTGTAGAAAAATAGCAGCTCTTTCTAATTTGTCTCCTCTTCTTCTCTTGCAGGGCCCTTTTGTGCATATTGCCAGTATCTGTGCAGCAGTACTCAGCAAGTTTATGTCAATTTTCTGTGGTGTATATGAGGTAAGGCACGTGTCTCTGGCATTCAGTTCTTCCACGGGCTGAACTCTTAAGACACATTGATAGGCCACTACACACAGAGGGAACATACAGATTGAAGTTCATTATGCTGCTCTAAAGCAGAAAGATACCAGCCAAAGAAAATTGAAGTAGATCACCAGATATATGACTAAATAACTGTGCAGGATCAATCGTGTGTTACCTACCACATGACAGAGATGCTGGTTAAGAACATGCATTTCACAAGTTTTCTGTTTCACAGTGCCAATTCCTTTGCACTGTGATCAGTATCTGTGGGGGGGGGAAAAAAAAACAAAAAACAAAAAACAAAAAACAAACAAACAACAACAACAAAAACTTAAATAGCTGTGGATAAAGATCAATTTGTCTTTAAGGTAGGATGTGTAGAGCATTACTAATTATAGCCACTGACACTGCCTCTGGGCTTTTGCTGTTGCAAAATGGCCTCTGCCGGCTGATTGATGTATTGACAAATTGTGTTGGGAAAAAAAAAACCGAACAAAAAAACCACACAACCTCTATTAACCACATATATAGCTATATGTAGGAACTGCTTTACAAACTCCTAACAGTAATTGGCTTTGTAATACAACAATAGGAGGTGCTGTTTCACATGATCCTGTATATGTATAAGGATCAAATCTCACTACTGTAGGCCAACTGAGTGTACTAAAAACTGCACTAAATTGTGTAGAGCCTGTTATTTGTAATAGCAGTGGCTGAATCTGCTATTGGCTGCTGCTTTGTTTCGTTGTTATGGATCCTAACCCTTTGGCTTTGCTCCCTCTAACCACAGCATGCTTTTCTCTGGCTGCCGTCTCTGTTCCAGAATGTGCACAGGCAGCTCGACCTCCTGGTGGTGGCTTGCTCAGCTGGAGTTGGATGTTGCTTCGGGGCTCTTCTTGGAGGCAAGTGACTTCCTGTCTGTGACTTTTAATGTAAAACTCCACCTCTTGCTGTGAGATCTGCTCTCAAGCAGGTTCTCCAGAGATGTCTCTCCACTTCTTTAGCATCATGAGTTCTTTCTTTAATCGTGTAGCTAGTGGCATTGAAAGAAAGGGAGAGGATGGTCCTGGAAGGGCCAAAGGAAAAGTGACAGCTTTTGAGTGCAAACTTCTAAAGTGACAACTTTAACTTTTCTAATAATGTATCTTGCTCAGTCTCTTCCTACCATGAAAACTGTTCATCGTTCTCTCACTCTGGGACTCCTAAGGTCTGTCCAGCAAATCAATAAATATCCAGTAGAGAACAGAAGTAAAAAAAAAAAAAAAAAAAAAAAAAAAAAAAAAAAAAAAAAAAAAAAAAAAAAAATAAAAAATTAACATAAATGTCATCATCTAATGGCAGGAGATGATGACAAGAATGACCAGGAGTAATGAACAAGAATCTACTGTATTTATGCCTTCAGTATTGGACTGGAGAACAGAAATACCAGTATGTAAAATTTTGCATTCCCCATGTAAAAGAGGTGTTGCAGGGCCAAGAAGATGGTTGGGAGGCTGGAATAATGACATATGAGGAGAGGTTGAGGGATCTGAGCTTGCTCAGCATAAAGGAGAAAAAGCTAACAGGGGATGTCTAGCTGGTGCCATCAGCCACCTAGGGGATTTTGGAGGAGACAAAGTCAGGCTCTTTCCAGAGGGGAACAGTGGAAGAGGCAAGGACACAGCTTGTGACAAGGGAAATTGTAATTCTGTGTAAGGAAGTTGTTCCCCTCTCCCAACGGTGATACAGTAATTGTACGGATGCTCAGAGGACCTGGAGAATCCCCCCCCTTAGAAATGTTCAGGACTCACTTGGACAAGATCCTGAGCACCGTGCTTGAGCCTTGGAGGTAATGCAACTCTGAGCAGGGAACTGGAAAAGGGATACCTTCCAGGCTAAAACTTGCTGTGAGTCTGTGACAGCACTGTAGTATAAGAATGAATTAAAAGTTATCATAATTTTTACAGCCCTAGTTGATTTGCTCTTACAGAATCACACCAAATCGCAGAACTCCATTCCCTGGACCTAAGTCCAGGGTAAAATTTGCAACTATAATTTTTTGAGGTTGTTGCTGGTAAATACCACCCTGTGTATTTAGTGAGGATCCCTCAAAATGGGTTTGAAAAACCAATTTGGCCTTTTACAAGAAAAAGATGCCCAGCTCTGCTTTTTCTGAGTGTACTCTGGTACTCTTTGTTTGTCTGCTTGTTTTAGTCGCTCTGGCTACTCCTAAGTTACACAGCATTGGCACTCTCACACACTCTGGGGGATGCCGTATGCCATGGACTGTTCTCTGTGGGTGGTATGAGTAATACCATGTCATGCTTGAATCTTGCCATCTTTTACTGTTCTTCACTGTTTCATCAGGCTTTTTGCACTTTCAAACAGCTCTACTTACCCCTTGCTGTACTGCAGGCCATGTAATATGTTCTCTTCATTACAAGCTGTTAGTCAGTGTCCTGATGGGCTATAACACAACCCTCACACTGTCCCAGACACTGAACTGAAACCCATCCCCATTCTGGACATGATTATGTTTAAGGCCATAGAGGTATTAATAGGGCTCAAAGGTGACCTAAGGCAAATCTGTGGATGTGGAAAGACTCTTAGGGGTCAGAGAATAATCTATGGCTCTTTTTTGTTGGGCTGTGCAGCCATATCCTTGACAAACCTCTTTGTTGAGGCTTTTTCAAATACTTTCTCAGGTAAGTAGGAATTCATTGCTTTTGCCCTTAGAATTCTCCCTGGCCACTCAGAATGCCAATGTATGTCCTTTCTCTAAACTCAGCTCTCATGGAAGTCATAACAGACTGCTTCAGGAGCATGTAACAGCAGAAACTACCAAATACACAGGTGTTTAACCATGTTGTTCTTTATATTAGACACTACCTAGAATTTAGTTAACTTCAAACAAAACCCATCTGCTCCCAAAGGCTTGTCATCATTATCAGGCATGTCAGGGCCTTCAACTGCTCTTCCAAGTTTTAGAGAGAGTGGAAGAGGACCCTCTCTCTCCGCATGTTCTCCAAACCCTCTCTCTCCCCATGTTCTCCAAGTCTCAGTGATTGCTTATAAACTTACAACTTTAGTGATTTAACCAGGACAGTACAATCCTTTGATAGGTGATCTGTTACCCACCCACTCCCCAGCCACTGTCCTCACCCTGTTCTGGATATACTTGTGCCTTGTGTATGCAAACTCAGAGAGTGTTTCTGTTTTGAAACACTCTGGCACATGTGCAACCTGAAATTCCCTACCAAAGTAAAAGAGAGAGTGAAACACACACATGCATGCTCCGTGCTCTGAAGAATCTCTCATGAAACATTCCTTCTGAAGTGACAGAAATGTGCGTGTTTCAATGAAAGATGAGATGCTGCCTTCTCTTCATGTCTTGAATATGTCACTCCAAGTATATTCCTGTCTTGTACGACATAGAATCTGTCTTTGAATATTTTACAGCCATCCAGAATGTAGATGATGTAAGATTAGTGACAGAGCTGGGTGACAGACAGCATGTGGCCATACCTGCTAATTCTGTCACTCACTCATTGCTTGTTTTTTTTGTACCCGTTTGTCTCTCTCTGTCTCTTCCGCCAGTAGCAGCCATACTATTACACGGATGTCCTGACTGTGGGCTGTGCTGTGGGTGTTGGCTGCTGCTTTGGGACACCACTTGGAGGCAAGTGGCTGTTCTGTTTCCTTTTTCTCAGGTACCTAAATCATCTCCTGCCTAGTTCACTTCTCATTTCCCCATTTCCTGCACCCTATATTTGATCTGTCGTATACTTTAAACAAAGAAGCTTGCCTTTAGTGTCACCAGTCTCCCAGACTCCTCTTACACAGCCTTTCTTTTACATGTCAGCTTTCTGACAGGCAAAAGGTGATGGCTCTTCTGAACAGTTGTTTCCAAACCGAGGGAGTGCAAATCAGGAGGTCTGCAAAACAGTCCACTATGTTGTGGGAAGAAAATGCTGGAAAGTCTACTTATATTTATTTTCTATATTAAAAATAAAGAAAAGAAAAGAAAGAAAAAAAGAAAAGAAAAAAAAAAAAGAAAAGAAAAAAAAAAAGAAAATAAGAAAGAAATTAAGGATTACCAGTATTCAGTGTACATGCTGACACTGGTGGCTTCACTTGGTCTGTATGTCAGATGGCCACATGTCACATGCAGTTTGTGAGGTGTCCTGGATGAAGGTTGGTTGTCCCATCACACAGACAGTTGACAGTAATGCCCTCACTTGTTACCTGCTTTGAGTGTATTGCAAAGTGTTTCAGCCTACCCAGGTGAATGGATAAAAGTACAGGCGTTTCTACCATGTCTTCTGGTATTTGCTAGATTCTGTTTCAGTAGTGAAATGTGTGAAGGAAAGACCTACCAGAGAAGATATATTCTCAACAGTAGATGACTTCTTTCATAAAAGCAGTGTTTTATTGAAAAGCAGTGCAATTGTAACCACAGATGGTGCAGTATTATAGACTGGAAAAGGATTCTGGTGTATGTTTACAGCAGAGACAGCATGAGTGCATGAAAATCATTGGCTGCATGGCTCAGAAGCAAGATATTGCAGCAAAACCGGGAGAGCCAGAAGTGCACAAAGTGCAACAGGATAACACTGATGTGGTTAATTTCATAAAAACAAGATCTTAAGATAGTAGGATATTTACAATAGTTTGTAATGAGGTGGGGAATGACCAGGAAGATCTTTTGTACCACACAGAAGTTCACAGAGGTTATCTCATAGCAAAGGACTTAAAAGAGTTGTCGAATTTAAAGACGAGTTGCACATTTTTCTTTCATAAAAAGGTGTTCTGAATTTCCTGATCTTTTCTGTCATGACAAGTGGCTGGCAGCAGTATGCTACCCAGCAAATACTCTCAAAAATACAAACGCATAATCTGTCCCTACAAGGTGGAAGTGCAATTTTAACACTGAGTGAGAAAGTACATGCTTTTTCAGAGGGATGTTGTGCTGTGGAGATTCATGATTTTCTTGCTGAAAATAATGTGTGTCATTTATAAAACCTCTCTCACCTGTACACATGAAAAACTTGGAAATAAAAGTTTTCTAATCCATTTAAAAACCTTCCAAAGGATAATTTTCAGTGGGTTTGGAATACATTTGTTAAAGATATAAAAATATCTTTTTTATATATATATTTTGATTTTTTTTATTTATTAAGTGCAGCCAAAGTTACACTTCTCCCATTTCAGTCTCTGTGAGGGCTCTTTTTCAACTCTGATAGCCATTAAAACTAAGTATGGATATAGACTGAACTTAGCATTGCAAGTTGTATAACTAAGCGTTAAACCATGATTTTCAAAAATAAGAACAAATATCAATAATAATATTTTTAGTGAGAACAGTAATCTTTTGTACAATTAATAAAATAAATGAATCTTAAAATGTTCCTTGCGTTATCATCTTATCATTTTTAATTTTTATTTTTGTGTATGCTTTATAATGTACCCAGCATAGTAGTACAGTATTGCACATATACAGTTTATTAAAAAATATACGCAATCAAAAATATTTTACCAATAGGGGTACACAATCAAAGAAGTTTTGAGACCAGTGCTTTAGAAGACTATCTAGAAGTATTTCTTGTCCTTCTGTCATTGCACTTTGATTTTAACTGTGCTTCTTTTCTAACTCCTTCTAGGGGTCCTTTTCAGCATTGAAGTCACTTCCACTTACTTTGCTGTGCGTAATTATTGGAGAGGTTTCTTTGCAGCTACCTTTAGTGCCTTCATTTTCCGAGTCCTTGCTGTTTGGAACAAGGATGCAGGTAAGCTAAAATCATTCCTATTGTCTTTGTACAAATGTTGTCCTTTTTTTTTTTTTTTTT
>JACDJE010000132.1:159019-225204 GCA_016647715.1 Pavo muticus
TCTTCTCTTTGTTTGTTTTTAAAATGAATTCATATCGACATTTAACTCGCTGCTGCTGGACGGGCAAATCGGAGCTTTCTGACCGAAGAGAGCAATTTACACCTTGTGACTGAGGCCCCACGCCAAGCCCGACAGGCCTGGGCCTGATTCTCCCAGCGCACCATGATGGAGAAGCTGCTGAGGGAGCCCCTCAGGCGGTGCTGCAGGAGGTGGCAGCCTCGCAGACAGCGCTCCCGAGCAGCACCAATGCAGGTATGCAAACATTTACCTGCCTTTTTCAAGGCTTACTATTTGGTCCCACCTATGATTCTATGTAAGAGAAGGTCCCACCTTCTCTTACAAGAGAAACGGCCCCAAGAATCTACTTCTCTTTGGCTCTTTCGTGGGATTATTTCGGGAGGTACAAAACCTCATGATAGGGGGGAAACCTGTTTCAACTGAAAGGAGTGAGGGCAACGTGTGCAGACAGAGATAGCACAAACCAAGTGTGTTCAAGAAATCAATTTGGATACTGCTGGAATGAGGTTCCAGTTGATATAGAAGGTTGCCATTCATATGTAAACTTCTTGCTTATACTGCCTTTATCTTTCATTGTTACACTTTATTTATTTTACTGATCTGAGCTCCACGTGGGCTCTTCCCATTTTAAAATCGCTATAATTTACTCTCTCTTGACATCACAGAGTTGGATTTTATTGTGCTAGAACATTATTTGCCTTGAATATTCTTTTTGAATATAGAAAGTGATGACACTTTATACTCTGAATATAAAAAGGAACTACATCTTTGCCTGCAAAACACTGCCTCATATTATAGGTTATTCAACCATCAGATCTGTCACAAAAACATTTACCTCTCTTCTTTCCAGAGGAAAATAGAAGAAGGCAAATGACAGGAGATAATCTCCAATCCTTCACTTCATCTACTGTAGGCCCCTGCTGATCTCTCAAATCATTTGAAATTAGCTTAATCCTGAAACATCTTATCTAACCTGCCCTTCTTCAAAATCATCCAGACAGCTTTAATACTAATATGAATGGCTCACTACATTCTGCTTCAGTGACTGTCTGGACTAAAATGTTCCATGATCCAATTGTCTATGAAAAATGTGGGGGTTTTTTGTTCATAATTCTGAATTTGCTCTGTTTGTGTTGCCAGAATCCCTTATTAGAGAATTAGAAACTTCTGTTCAGGCCAGTAATGCATTATTTTATGGTCTTTCATCATGCCTGCTGTAACTTACCTTTCATGTCTTTTCTTTCTTGTTTCCTTCTGTTACAACAGTTACAAGTCTTTTCAGTCATTGTTCATGCAGCAGTTTTTCTCTGACCTCTCTCTGATATCTTCACAATCTCTAGTCTTGTCTGCTCTCAGCAGTTATGCACTTAGTAGGTAAAATAATGTCTTTGCACTAGTTTCCTGTGTGGGTACTATTATCACTCAGTAACAATGCCTTCTTGTGAGGTAGTTAATGTACTTGAAAGTGGATGGAGCTGCTTTCCTTAATGTGCACTATTCATATCTACCTGTAATGTTTATGTGGAACATCTAAACTATTGCATATTCATACAGAGTACATAAGCTAACTCTTCTGCTTAGGCAAGCATTTGCCATCTTACTGCAGAAAAGCTTTGAGATAAAATTATCAGAGTTCCAAGCAGATGTGGCGATAGCATGGATTGCATGGAAAGCATTACAATAATGCAGTATAATACTGGTCAATATCTCTAAATAAACAATGGATGGTAGAAGAAAAAAGAAAAGTACGTACAAATCTGGGATTGTAGGTGAAAATATATGTACATACTCTGAAAACAAACCTATATCATCAAGAGTGCTAGGTTTGCAAGTGTTTAAAAATTGAGATTACTAAAATTAAGTCTGCATATCTGTAATACTGTACATAATATGAAACCATACAACAGCACATATATAACTAGTTCCCCTGTCTCTGCTTCCAGCTTTTATGGCATTTAACTTCTTACCTCATTATTCCCTTTCCTTTTCTACCTCTTTCTTCTCTCACAGTTACCATCACAGCACTATTCAGAACTAACTTTCGCATGGATTTCCCCTTTGATCTGCAAGAGCTGCCAGCATTTGCTGTAATAGGGTAAGTTACCAGGAACTTGGTTTCTTGCTCTACAAAAGATATCAAGTAAGTTCTGTTGGTAATTCTTTTGCAAAACAGAATAACAGCTCTTTTAGACATTTTGATTGTGTGTTGGGATTTTTCCTTCAGCAGTGGTACCCATGTAACACAATGGGTAAAGTTTAATGACCATATGACCCTATTAGAAGATTAGCATCTGCTTGAGAGAGATGGTATGCTCCTTTCTAAGAGAGATGAAGACATTTTTGTCAATATGATGGCTCTTTTCATAAGGAGGGCTTTAAGCTAGGAAGAAAAGGGCATGTAGAAAGTAACCAGAAGCCCTGTGAGGCACTGACAGACAGGGCTACTGAACAACAGGCATAGGATAATGTAATTGGGAGGGATCATACTGTCATCAAAATAGGCTTTAAGTAGGCCCAGGATATAGTTGCCTTTCTGAGCTGCAGTCACATATTGCCATCTCATGTTGAGTCAGTGCCTCTCTAGAAGGCTCGAGATATTAAAGTGGCTGTCCAGTATCTAAAGGAAGCCTACAAGAAAGTTGAAGATGGACTTTTTATTAAGAAATGTACTGATAGAACAAAGGCTAATAATGGCTTTAAATTAAAAGAGAATAGATTGAGATTATATATAAGGAAGGAATTGTTTACTGTAAGGGTGGTGACATACTGAAACATGTTGTCCAGAGAAGCCCCATCCCTGAAAGTGTTCAGCACCAGGATAGATGGGGCCCCAAGCAACCTAATCTAGTGGAAGCTGTCCCTGCCTATGGCATGAGGGTTGGAACTAGATGATCTTTAAAGTCTCTTCCAGCCCAAACCATTTTGATCCTATAATCCTGACTGGGAGGTCAGTAACAGATACCTAATGTAAGATCAACCATGGTGACAATTCCTCTAATCATGATCTAAAGGCATTCATTAGAACTTTCATGGTCTCCGTAGCTTACCTCCATGCACTCACATTTCTTTCACATGAAGTACAACTCTACCTCCTATCCTTTCTTTCCTGTCTTTGCAAAAGAGGCTGTATGCATGCATTGTGGTCTTCCAGTCATATGATTTTTCCCACCAAGTTTCTGCGATTCCTATAACATCATAGTTCTCAGATTGGAGAACAGACATAGAGCACCAGTTCTCCTGTTGCCCAGACTACATGCATTCGTATGCATGCTCTTGAGATGTATTGGCTTAGGTTTCTTGTCTTTCAAGAGGGCTGAGGAGCTCACTACTCTGGTAGGTGCACTCATTTGCCCTGTTTCTCTGGAATATGTAGGAGTCACAGCTTTGGACACTATCCCACCAAGTTTGGTACATTTAATATTTTATTTAGGTATATAATTTTGCTGGCTCAGAGTTAAACTCCCTTACTTTTTACTATTTCCTGTTCTAACCTGATGTCTAAGTTTTGGCAATGCTTGTTTTCGACAAATTGCTCTTCTCCAGACCACACTGAGATCTGCCAGTCTTATTTTTATAGAACCTGATACTGCTCCTGTCACCCAAATATTTGAAGAGTTAAAATTAGAGACTGCCAGAGAAACACAAGATCTAATTGGTTCTCAGTGCATCAATTTTGAGTGGAACGACTTACAAACCCTATATTCAACCAACTGTAGATGAGATAAAGCTATTATCACACTGTATCTGTATTGCCTACTGTCGTGGTTCATTTCTTCACTGATACATTGTATGTATGCATGTGTATCTGTGCAGGTGTGTATCTGTGCAAGGCATCTTTGGAAGCCTTTGTAGGTTAGGGCACAGAAAAGAGAAGGAGGGGATCAGCTAGAAATAAAGTGCAACCATACTGCATTTTGGAATTAGACATCACATCCTGACATGAAATTTTCATCTATAAGCAAGAGAAAATTTAAGAGTAAAATAGCAGTGTGTGACAAAGAGGTCCAAAACCATATCTCCCTTTTCATCAGGGAGTCAATGTCTTCAGCTGAGTTGCTGCATGTTGTTAAGTTAAAAGACATAACTGTAGGTGAAAAATGCTTGGGTTTTGGTTGGTGGTTTGTATGTTTTCAATGGTTCGGTATGATTTTATTTCATTTCCACTATTTTAGGATATGTTCAGGATTCCTTGGAGCATTTTTTGTTTATCTCAATCGCCAAGTGGTCCTGTGCATCCGGCGTCTTACAGCTCTAAGCCAGTTTCTCACCAAATAGTGAGTGTCTTTGAATATTTTCTCCTTAGCAACTAGGTTTTGATACCCTACTGATAATGGATAGTAACAAATACTTTCTAGAAGCTAGTAGAACTATTTCAATTATAAAATTGTAAAAATAGGAAAAACTGAATTTATATCAGAGAAAGATATCTGCAAATATCAATGTAATATATTCTGAGATGGATTTTCTTCTCGACTCGCCCCAATAGTTTCAAATGGCATCTTGATTTAGAAGGAATTCTGTAATATTTATTAAGAGGAGAAAGGAAAATATTGATTGGGCAGGAAATGTCCTTAACTAGAAAATCATTGATCATACTTCTGGAGAGGCACTGGGTTCTTCTTTTTTAGAATCTATAAAAGAAACAAATTAAATTGCTTATATTTTAAGAAACAGAAAACAACTGAAATATAACTGCATCTTTAACATCTAAAATATTTTTTTTAAATCAAAATGGAGACAAATACGTAAAGAACGTACTACAGTATTGAAATTGCTGTATATTCAAGAATCAAAAGCTGAAACTGATAGTAATCCAAAAGTGTGAACTGCAGCATGGAAGAGAAATACAAAATAAAGTAAGACTTAGCAATAAAGATTTTACTGACAACTTCCCAAACAAAAATGTGGTGGACAGGAATTCAATGGAAAATAAGGCAATATTTTCCCCTAACTATTAATGCAACTAAGGATGCATGCAGAAATGTATGGCAGGGAGGAGAACCACCCTAGGACAGGATAAATTGCATCGAGGATGAAGAGAAAGATGAAAATAATTGTGACAACTGGAGGAGAGGCTGGCTTTTGACAGTGGGTCACCACACAGTTGTAAATACGCATTGCCTCTGTGTAGTCAAGACTGTGCATTTTGTACATCCCTCCCTCCCCCCCATTATATTAATTGTGATGGAAAAAATGGCTTTGCTGCCTGCTGAACCCTCTATGAATCATGATGGTCGGTGGAGCAGGGCATTAAATAGTCAGTTACAAAGCATGGATACAGATACAGCAGAGAGCTTTCACAGAAATAGCATTTATAGTCCTGAAGTGATATTGCTACAAGAATATGAGGTTACATTTTAACAGACTTTTCTTTATTTTCAGCTTCCTCATATACCCCGGGTTCATAACCTTCTTTATAGCATCTGTGACCTTTCCTCCAGGGTTTGGGCAGTTCATGGCAGGAGAGGTGAGAGTGGGATGTGCGTTTTGAATCATTTCTAATGCTGTAGAGCAATCTCCCCTTCTCCTGTTCCCCAATAACCTTACATCTTGGGAAGAAGAAAGATTTGGGAAGAGTTTGATCTGAAGAACTATGCCACAGTATCTCTGATATCCACTTCATATAAAACTTGAAAAAGCTCCACTTTTCTAAGCAAGTAATTTAGGAAGATGTGTAAAAGTAAATGTCCTTTCACCAGTTCAGGTAAAATCACACGTCTCTTCCTGAAGATCAAAATGTGAATTAAGTCTTGTAATCATGAATTGTTTAAGTAAAATTCTCCTCAACTTCCTTGGAACAGAGGTAGAATATTTAATCTGTGTAATTTCATGCTTAATCCCTGTTTGTTGTTTGTTTGTTTGTTTTGGTTTTTTGCTCTGTAGTTGATGCCACGGGAAGCCATCAGCTCTCTCTTTGATAACTACACCTGGGCAAAATACACAGGAGACCCTCAGATCCTAGGGAAATCTGCTGCCTGGATCCACCCCAAAGTCAGTGTCTTCATCATCATCCTACTTTTCTTTCTCATGAAGGTACGAAGCTCAGCTCACTGTAAGCCTTTTCCACTCACAGTGAATTCTCCTGATCCTTTGTTAAAATTTTATCTGCCTATGAGAAGTTGCTAGGTATTGAATAAAACACTACTACTGGAATGGGGTCTTATATCTTCCGATGTAATTTTTGCCTATATTGAATACAAGATTAGCAATTTTATTAGGGAATAATTTCCTGGCCTTAATACATTTACTCCTTCAGTGTTCTGTAGTTAATCTTCCTTATGCATCCTGCTGAATGACTTTCAGGAGCCGCTGTTTAGTGGCTGGTAGTAAAGACTACTTCAGAACAAGTCTCTCAAGGTCTGAGAAAATATGTAATTGAGTATAAAGCTCTCAGATAATTTATATTTGGCCTAAACAAAGTCTGATGCTGTCTACTTGATATCTGGAAGAAGTAGACATGATAATGTTCAGAATACAATTACCAAGAAAGGTTTCTGGGAGGCAAGTAGTGTAAAAATAGCAGAAATGCTGACTTATTTTTTCTTAAGAACAAGAAGAGCTGAAGCCACCTTGAAATATAAGTTGAACGTTTCAATAGATCAAAAATAGGCATTAATGACTGACACAGCTGATTCCATCTAACATAAAACATTTTATCAAATTTCTGGCAGGCATCTGAAGGTTATCGTTCTGTAGTAATTCTGATTACAGTATACCAAGCAGCTAGGGTCTCACTGAATAAAAGAAGGGATGGACTACACAATGCATCTTTCTTGAGTCCCATCTGTTCTCCTTTAAGACTTGTATTCTCAAAAACTGAATTCATTGGCCTTGTCCCACTAGCTTAGGGAATTTTGGCTTGCCTGGGCTGCACTGAATGAAGAGGAGTAGTCTTGGGCTGTGCACAAAATATATAATATAGTTAATGTATGTAACTAACAAAACTTATTTTATTTTTAATTACAACATAGAAAGAAGAGAGTAGTAAAACCATAAAACTAGTGGGATATTTGACCTTTGTTTTGTGAAACTAATGCATCAGTCTGGTTTGACGGAACTGGTTGCAGTTCTTACTGAGTTCTCAAGGTGTTCATCAAAGATTTTCATGAAATTTTACGCCTCCTGTACTTCATCCTAGAAGAGTTGTTCACAACTGTACATACTCCCAGAAAGTGATGACATGAACAAGACATGACTGTGAAGTGAGAGACAGGTCTAGTAGAGAGACATGACCAAGTTTTTGAGTTGAATATCTGATTGCAATTCTATACATTCCACTTGAAAATTTCCAGGTAATGTATTTACATCAACTGAAAACTGAGTCAAAAATATACCAAGAAAAATGTTTTGTTTTTTTTTTTCCTGCAACCTTGAAAACTATTCTCAAATTCCAATATCAAAATGGAAAGCAAGGCTGCATATTTTTTGCTGTTCACAGGACTGTTCAACCAGTGTATCAAATGCATAAAATTATTTGCCATAAATCCACTTGGCACTGCATTGCACCCTCCCTATGTCCTGTTTTCAGCCCAGACAGTCCCAGTCACACACCAATGTTTGGTTGTTGTTGAGCAGCAGGTGCGCATCTGGGGCTGGGCCAGGCTGCTCAGAATGGAAGAGCCACTGCCATGATGGCACAGGACAAGGGGCAACCACAGGACAGGCTGGGCCAGGCCATGGGCCCTGAGTTGGAGGTGCCTGGCTTAGAGTTTTCTCAAATCACTACATAACTGCTCCAAGTAGTTCATTTTTGATACATTCACAGTCGGGATACACACATTAAAAAGTAACTGCAGCTTTGTGTCTAGAAGACGACTTGGCCTTATTCTCCAATGCATTATGCTCCTAATTCTTAGTTGTATTTGGTCTGTGTTTGGCAAGATAAAGCTTAGGCGGCAGTATTCTACCTATGCAGTTTGGTGGCTTCTGTAGCCATCCAGGAACCTCTTCAATAAAGAATTCAAATGGCATATGTGAAGAACAACAGCTAGTATCAAGCTGATGGTCCAAACCATCCTCCCTGTATATTACTCTGCCATGAGCTGAGAGATGCTGTTATGCTGGTTCTTTGCTACCTTTGTGGAAGGCTTTGTGACATGATAGCCTGTATACTAGTTTCTTTTTCCTTTTATGCCAACCAGCCTATGAGAAAAACAGCAGAAAATTTGTCTTAGGTGGATTTCTTCAAATTGACTGTCTAGAGATTAATATCTCATCTGTCCACAGCTACTGCATTGACTGCATAGGCATCACCTCATCAAGGGTGGACCTTGATGGATAGGAATGATTTGCCTACTCTGAGGAAAACATGGCTTTCTAGTTCTTTAGGAGAAATCTGGAAGTATTGCTCTTCATGTACTGGACTGTTCTTGCCTTTCTCCTACAGAAGAAAATGCTGCAAGGGAATTGACAGTACGTTTCTTTGTACAAGCTCTTGAAATTGCAACATCCTTAGTGGATTCTTCAGCTATGGAAATTTCTTGGCCTTTTGCCTAAGAAAAGCTGAACTTACTGGCATTCAAGGTGTTTGTAAGATTAGGCTGTTGCCTCCAGAAGATTGGACTAAGTCAGTATTTGGATTGGCCTCAGCACTACTTAGCAGCCAAGAGGGCAAATCACATTTTGGGGTGCATTAAACATAGCATAGTCAGCCGGTTGAGACAGTTCATTATCCCACTGTATTTAACATTGTTTTGGCCTCACCTTGAATACTGTGCATAGTTCTGGGCTCCACAGCATAAAAAGGATATTAAGATACTTGAATGTTTACACAGGAGGGCAGCCAAGCTAGGTAGCAAGTCTGAAAGGCATGCCCTGTGAAGAGAGGCTGAGAGTGCATTTGGGCTGCCCAATCTGGAAAAAGCCAAGAGGCAACCTCATTGCTCTCTGCAGCTTCCTGATGAGTGGAAGTAGAGGGAGGTGCTGGGCTCTGCTCCTGAGTAACAGTGAGAGAGTGCAAAGGAATAGCACAGAGCTGTACCAGCGGAGGTTCAGATGGACATTAGGAAAAATTTATTTGCTGTAAGGGTGGTCAAACACTGGAACAGGCTAGACACAAGCTATAATAAGGGAAACTTGTAGCAGATGGACTTCAGGAAAAAATTCTCCCTTGAGTTTGGCTTCCCAGAAACTTCCCAGAAAGGCTGGGGAATCTCCACCCATCAAGATGTTCAGAATTTACCTGGACAGGGCCCCGAGAAAGCCAATCTAACTTAGGAATTAACTCTTCTGGAAGCAGGGAGTTGAATGAGAGACCTCCAGAGTTCCCTTTACTGTAGAATTTTTTTTGAGTCTATGAAATTTTGATAATCTTGTTCTATAAAATTTTTAATAAAAATAAAAAAGCTGTTCCAAACAGTGGGAAATCTTACCCTCAGAAGTCCAAGGCAAAGGTGTTCTCATGTTTCTTCTCTTGGTGATTTGACTTCCCTGACAACATAGCAGTCACTCAAAGGTCTTCTGCTTCAGTGTTGGTATGATGCCAGAGTTCCTCTAACTAACTCCCCTTCACACCTCACAGCCCCTTAGCCCTTCACCTCCCAGCTGAACTGCCATATCCCTCAGATTGTATCTCCTTATGGATTTACACATTGGTCAGTAGAGCGGGGCTGTAGAAAATGCTATTGCTGATCACTGACAACTCCACCCTCTGCCTCTGTTCTAGTTCTGGATGTCTGTCATCGCTACCACAATGCCAATCCCCTGTGGAGGCTTCATGCCTGTTTTTGTTCTGGGTGAGTTTGAATTTTATGTTGCAACATACGGGTCTGACAGGTAGAAAGGACAAGAGACAGTGTGTATGCACCTGGTAGGCTTCTTCAAGAGGACAGGGAGTCTAGTTATCACTTGATGCCCATGACAATCTTGGTCGGCAGTTCTTATACCAGTCTCTGAGCCTCTGCTTTTGTCCATGCTCTCGTATCCAAATGCTAAGGACATCTTTATCATTTTACAGAAGAAAAGCCAAGCTGCAGAAAGGCACACTGAGTCATGGTCTTCTCATTTCTCTGACTCTTCACCTACAGAGAAACTCATACTACAGCTAGCAATAGTTGCTCCTTTCACTCTTGAAGGCCAATGAGAAGTCACAACCTCAAAACTAGTACCTGCAATACCACTTCTTTGACAGGAGTGTGGTGACATATGGGAATTTATTATTTTTCAAGTTGTTTACAAGCTCGTGAAGTTCAGCATTAAGTATCCACAGCCCTTAAATTAAATGAAGTGTGTTGAAGTGTGCTTACAACCTCTGGGTTCTGGAAGGCAACAACCGAACCTGAATCAGTAGTATGCCCTTGCAGTAATGAAGGCTAACATCAAACAAAGCTGTATTAGTAAAAACCCAGCCAGCAAGGCAAAGGAACAGGTTATTTCGGAGCAATCAGTATACTGGAAACAGTTCTCAATTACTATTTTGTGTCCATCCACGCAGGAAATGTGACAAAGTGCAGTGAGTCTAGTGAAGGGCCACTGAGATTGTTGGGGAGCACAAAACAAACAAGGACAACCCGAGGAAATTGGGCTTGTTCAGTCTGCAGAAGAGAAGGACAAGAGGAGATCTAACTGTAGCCTTCACCATCTAATGCAGCAAGGTATAAAGAGGATAGAAAGACTCTTCTTGGAGACACCTAGTAAAGAGGAAGCAAAAAGCACGTGTTGCAACATGGGAAATTCTGATTGACATGGGGAAAAAATTGTTTCCCTGGTAAAGATTCCCTGAAAGAGGATGGAGAATCTCCATCACTGGAGACTTTTAAAGCAGGTTTGGTCAAGGCCCTAGGTGACTTGATCTTACTTTGAAATTAACCATGTTGTGAACAGGGCTCAGACCAAAGACCTTTTTACATATCTTAGTACATATTTTTCCTCTTGGAGTTTAACTTTTGTATTTTGTAACTGAAAGCTATTCTTCAGTCTTGGTGTCATTTTAATGTAAGTTTTGATTTTGTTTCTGTTAGAAATCACCCCAGTGTTTACCCAGCATAGCTGCACAGCATAGACTGTACGCCCCTTAGATGTTAATTCCATAATTGCTGGTGATATTTTCCAGGTGCTGCATTTGGACGTCTTATTGGAGAAATCATG
Source organism: Pavo muticus (assembly GCA_016647715.1). NCBI lineage: Eukaryota > Metazoa > Chordata > Aves > Galliformes > Phasianidae > Pavo > Pavo muticus. The sequence continues at coordinate 170,123 of JACDJE010000132.1, forward strand.
GCATCTCTCTTTCCAGATGGGATTCTCTTTGATGGTATTGTTTACAAAATCTTACCTGGAGGGTATGCTGTCATTGGTGAGTCTTCATGTCTTCCTCTTTCTCCGCCTAGTCCCATCCCCATAACTTTCCTGGCTGACATGATACTCTGTTTCTATATGACAGTCTTTCCTCTTCTCTCCCAATAACTTTTCCACCCTATCTCGGAAAGGTGCAGCAGCTCTGACAGGAGCAGTGAGCCACACTGTATCCACTGCGGTGATCTGCTTTGAGCTGACAGGTCAAATTTCCCACATCCTGCCCATGATGGTAGCTGTCATTCTCGCCAACATGGTGGCCCAGAGTCTGCAACCCAGCCTCTATGATAGCATCATCCAGGTGAAGAAGTTGCCCTACCTGCCAGATCTGGGCTGGAACCATATAAGGTACAGCAGTAAAGCAGAGATGGAGGTGGGGAGAATGAGAACATGGGAGAAGAAAAGGTCATGAAAAGCAGACAGAACTACGAAGAAAATAAAAATGCAGAATAGATCTGGGCTGAGAAGGAAAAAAAAAAAAAAGAGGTGGAATAGAAATAAGATTCATACACAGAAAGCACAAGTTTGAATCATCTGCAATATTACAGAATTTCTGTAAATATTACCAATTTACTTCAGTTTTGAAGTCTTGGACATTTGGATTTTTTTCTCTAAAAATGTTTGAAACATTTTATTTGGATACTTTGCCTAAAAAAGTATAAAATCAGCTATTCACATACATGTCTCTCTATATAGAATGTATATATAATATACGTACGTATAATATACATACGTAATATATGTATGTATATATAAAACATGTAGGTATATGTGCATATATATAAATGTATTTTTATCATGGCAGGTAATGGAGTGAAATAGAACTGTAATGAAAATCCACGTTGATACTGCTGCAAAGTCCTCCTTGGTTACTCTTAGAGAAAATCAATTAGCAATTCTATAGAGAATACACTGAGGAACTTACCTGCTGTACATTTTTAACATTCTAACTCTTCAACTTGTCCATAAATTCACAGCAAATACAATATCTTTGTTGAAGATATTATGGTCCAAGATGTGAAATTTGTCTCCTCCAACTGTAAATATCGAGACTTGCAAACTCTACTCCAAAGCACCACTGTTAAGACTTTGCCTTTGGTGGACTCACCAGGTAAGCAACTGGTCTTTCCTGAAGACTGTCTCAACTGAGCCAAAGAAACTCTCAAATTACACACTTTGAAGAAGGTAGTGTGACCCACTATGTAACATGAATCATACTAAAAACCTTCCACTATGGGTCATGTATGAAATAATATTGTTTCAGCTTTAGCAGACAGGTAAGATGGAGTGTGAGAAGTAGATATAGTGTGTAAGAGATGCGTGGCAATTTTGACAGCAGGGAGGGATATTATATAAGTAAAGAGCCTGTTTCTGTTGTTCTCAGGAGTGGCACAAATCAGGGACGTTTATCTTCCCCCAGCCCCAAAGAATATTAGCAGCAATTAGCATGGCTGGTTAATGCCTCTTTTATAGCTTGTGATAGTGCTGCTTAGAGCATTTTGAAGAATTTAAAAGGAGGAAAGGGCGATGTGTGGCAAGTGACATTCGAAACCATGAGGGGACTTAATAGTTTCTCTACTCTGTTATGCAGAGACCATGATCCTTCTGGGGTCTGTAGAGCGATCCGAACTGCAGTCACTCCTCCAGAAACACATCAGCCCAGAACGGCGACGGTACCTCAACAGACAAATGCAGCAGAAGCTGGCTGAGGCACCTTATGATGGACACAGCAAGGGATCAGGAGCAACCCTACCAAAGCTGAAGCATGAATCTTTTGTTTATGTTGATGAGGATGATGATACAGATGAGAAGGCAGAGGTGAGGGAGAGGAAAAGAGACTACATAACAGACTGCTTAAGAAGCAGTAAGACATTTGAAAGGACATTGAGAAAGGAATGACATGGGGTGGACCTTATTTTCTCTCCTTTCCATAACAGCAGCCTCAGCCACCAAGCCCCTCCCCTAGTCATCCAGAGGAGCCCAATGGCCCAACAAATCCTCTTAAACAAACACCTGAAATTTTGGAGCCACAGCAATTCTCAGGTATGATAACTTCTGGCATGCCCCAATCACACCTTAGTTATGGAAGATTTAAAGCTTACTATATGTACATGTCTGTGCAAGGTGCTGGCTTCTCAGCTGTGAGGAAGGAATTGTTCTCTGTCAGCTTTCTCTGCTTTTCTTGTATTGGCACTTTGAAAAATGTACCTCACAACAATTACCTGAAATTATCTTCTTTTTGTGATCCTCTAGGGAGCACAGCAAAAGTAGGCCCACTCAGGCAGCCCTCTCTCTGTCACTGAACATTCCAATGTTTGCAAAAACATCTCCTTTGACTTTTTCTGAAGGTTCTGCATGTGAAAGTCCCATCACTTGCCTCCTTCACCTTGTGAATTACTCTGAAAAGTCTGAGAGCTGAACAGATGTACTTATTTTTGGAGTTGCTTGGCCATTTCCAAAACTGCACAACTCCTCCCTTGGATGCACATCTCTTGGTTTCAGCTTATTTAATATGAAAGACAAATACTGATCTATTGTGTTCTTTTTGTGCTGCTCCACCTTCGCTAGCTTTGTTCCCAGGACTATGTTTATATCTCATTTCTGATTCCTATATTGTGTATATTTGATACAGGATGCTTTAGTTGGTTTCTGTTTGGTTGGGTTTTTTTTCCTTTGTGTGCCTTGAAATATGCAGACAGTGAGTTAGCACAGTGGTACAGCCAAATCTTGAGAATTAATACAGAAGGTGTGGTTCTGGCTCATGTTTTTAGATACCCAAATGTTAACACTATAGCACATCCTGGATCCTTAACACCACTTGTTTATGACTAAACAAAATAGCATAGAAAAATCCACTTTATGCTATGCTACCAGGGTGGTAGAATGGTGAAATAACAATTTACTTTCCTTACCAAATCAGAAAAATAATTACATCAAAACAGCGATATTGTGTGAGACACTTCAAGTGAAGTTAGTGCTGAGTGATCAAGGAGTCACAAAAGGAAATGGAGGACGGATGACTTCATGAGGCTTTCCCTTCCATAATTTTTAGTTTGGCTCACAGCTGTCATTGTTTCTGACCAGTCTGAACAGCCTTGTTCACAACAGCACCAAACCCTATACTTTCCCATTTGCTAATTTCTGCCTAGAATAATTCTGCAGTCATTTTCATTCCCACCATTACACTGTTGGCTCAGCCCATGGACTTCTCACTCCCTCAAAACTGTCAATTCTGGCTTATTGGTACACTTTAATTTGAAGTCATTTTCAAATTTCCTTTCCATACTCATCCTTTAAATCAGATTCTACTTATGTATTGCAGAAACCCTTACTTACAGCAGTTTCTTTCTCGTATCTTATTGTTTGCTGTCCTAATAGTCTTGCTTCTGTTTTTCTCCTCAGGGACACTGATCTATTAACGTCATCTGTGTGGGCTATTTTGTAATGTTTTCTTTCTTTTCCTTAAGGAAAAGATATTGCATGAAAATATTTATCCTGGCATGTCCTAGCCATCATCTTACAAACTGACTGCTGAACTGTGGCTGGCTAAACCCTGTCATGTACAGTATAACATGTCCCTCATATTATTTTCTAGCCTGCCTTGGGCAAGAAGATGAGCATGGAGATTTGTATTTTTGTCACTCATTCATTCTTGTCTCTTATCCACATCTGTTTTCATTCTTCAGACAGTTTCCGGAATTTGAGACAACTGTTCCAGCAGCTCTTGTGCCCTTACAACCGTCGACCTGAAACACAGAATGCTGTCCAGGTTAGGGATACAGAAAGCCTAGCAGTAGCCTGGAGAGAGAAGGGATGTGATGGAAATAGAGCCTACTACCCAGAGCCTTTCAGCATCTGGCCAAATGATGGACATACTTATGATCATGAACACCGACAGTGTCAGTGGGGAACTCCCTCCAAGGAGAAAGGATGTGATTACTGTGAAGGAGTGTACATCTTGCTCATGAGCCATTTGTGCTCAGGTATCAAGGCTACCATCATGATTGAGTCTGGGCATCTTTTTTTCCCAGCAAATAACATCATTTCCACTAGTTTGAAACGAAGGGCAAGTCTAGTTCATTTGGCACTATTTTTGGCTAACTAAAAATGAAAAAAAGCTTCTGTCTTTTGTTACATTAGATGCCATTGGGCACTGGGTTGGTGGATATCGTATTGAGTCTATGAGAGATCCATCCGTTCTAGGACAGTAAATGGGCCCCATGTGAATGCATCTAAAGCAGTACTAGATGACCCTGTTTAGGCACCTGATATAGTCCATCTTTTTTGGTAAGGGAAGGAAATTAAGTATAGAGTGCATCTTTCAACGTATGGGTATGAAGAAAATCTAATAACTTAGTAATATATTAACTGAAATAAAAAGGGGACCACAAGGTGTAAGGAAGTTATGCACATCTTTCCTTTCTGTACTCTGTGAAACCGAGCAGTGTTTTCTTCTACAGGAGCCAGTGGAAGTCATTGAGACAATGACACCAGAAGAGGTAAGACTGAAAAGGAAGGAAGTCAAGTGAGTGTTTCTTTTGCCCATTCTTTATCATTTGCAGTTCTTCCTGAACTCTTAGAACAACAGTAATTGCCACATAAAGCCATACATAGATAAACCCATTTTCTTCTTAGATTTGTACAGCAGGCAAGTCTCACCCATTAAGAGATTTTTTCTGCTAGATATAATGAGTAAGGCATTGAGTAATCTCATCTAGCTTTGAAATCAGCCCTGCCGTGAGCAGGATGTTAGATCAGAGGCCTTTGCAGGTCTCTTCTCACCTAAAGCTATGGGTCTATGTCACAAAGGAACTATTATCTTGTAAAGGCAATGGGAAGGTGCACTCAGGAAGGAAAGCTAAGATGTTCACTCCCTCTTTAAGCAGGAAGGAGCAAAACTTCCCCTCCCCAGAAAACCTCAGAGGTATTGGAATTGATCTCTTCACACAGGGACTTGATATCTTCTAAGAATAGGAAACCTGAAGGAGGTGATATAGTATTACAAGGCAGGTGGATAATCTACATTGGATGAATGAATGATTAATGGGAGAATGGGCATAGTTTGGGTGCATAACCAGCAGCACTACTGATTACTGTAAGAGTCGTTCTCCTTTCCTGTCAGATAGATGCTTGGGAACAGGAGGAGCTGGAAAAGGATGTGTGCTTTGAATGCTGCCGCATAGATCCTTCCCCTTTCCAACTGGTGGAGAGAACCTCCCTGCACAAGGTGGGTGCAGACATGTCTCTGAGGCATACTGTTTTTGTCCACCATATCTATCATTAAGTATCGTCTATGACATGTCTTCTCCTTTTCTTCACCTACAACTGTCTCACACTGTCCTCATCCAATTACAATTATCTCCAGCAATTTTCACATCCAAATACAGGAGTAATTTCATTTCTGTATCTTTCTGCATGTATTTCCAGTCTCCTGGAAAAAGAAAGGCTAGAGGTTAAGATGTTTAAGTTCATTTGTTAAAATGGCTTTTGGACACACATAGGACTTTCCAGCCACTGCATCAACAGAAGCAGTATATGCAGTGCTGCCTGGGGGCATTACCTGGAGATACACACTGCTTTGTTGGTGCACAGCACTGGAATGACCACTCCTGGATTCCTCAAGGTGTTTCTGTCAGCATGCAGAGTATTTCTCAGTATGTGAGAAAAGTTGTTTCAAACCTATCTATCTCGTAAACCTGTCTATCTCATAAGGTTGGTCTTCACTGACCTGAAGCACAAGGAAAGAAGCAGCTAGATCATACTGGTGACCAGTGAGTGATAGGACTCAAGGAAATAGCATGAAGTTGTATCAGAGGAGGTTCAGATTAAATATTAGGAAAAGTTTCTTCAACAAGAGAGTGATTGGACTCTGGCTACCCACAGTAGTGACCATGGCCTCAAGCTGCCTGAGCTCAAGGAACATTTGGACAGCGCTCTCAAACATAGGGTTTCAATGTTGGCTGGTACCATGTAGATGGATTCAGTTATCCTTGTTGTTATCCTCTAACTTGGGATATTCTACGACATGACTTATAGAGTTAATGTAGAATGACTGAGGAGAAAGCAATCACTATATAGGTATATCAGGAGTAACAGAGGATTGGAGTTTCATTAAATGGAAAGGAAAATTGGCCTACTGAAGCAAAAGTGCACAGCGCAAGTTTTTAATCATTATTTATTTAATGTGAACTGTCAGCATATGCCTTGCACAAAATTAATTACTATTATCAAAGCAGTAAGATCTAAGCCTTTAGCAAAATAAGAAGAGGCTAGCATATACTTAAGATGGTGTTTTCTAAAGGACTGACTGAAGGAATCTGAAAACCACTAGTTCTGAGATTATAGAGGTTACAAGATATGATACCTGGAGACTTCACCAAGGGCAGATCTTGCCTGACCAATCTGGTGGCCTTCTGTGATGGAGTGACGGCCTCGGTGGACGGGAGAAGGGCGATGGATGTCATCTACCTGGACTTCTGCAAAGCCTTTGACATGGTCCCTCACCACATCCTTCTCTCCAAATTGGAGAGGTGTGGATTTGAAGGATGGACTGTTCAGTGGATTAGGAATTGGCTGGCTGGATGCAGCCAAAGGGTTGTAATTAATGGTTCTGTGTCAGGGTGGAGGCCGGTCACAAGCAGTGTCTCTCAGGGGTCGGTCTTCGGATCGGTGCTCTTCAACATCTTCATCAGTGATGTAGACGATGGCATCGAGTGCACCCTCAGCAAGTTTGCAGATGACACCAAGCTGAGCGGAGCAGTCGATATGTTGGAAGGAAGGGAAGCCATCTAGAGGGACCTAGACAGGCTGGAGAAGGGGCCCATGAAAACCTAATGAGGTTCAATAAGGCCAAGTGTATGGTGCTGCACTTGGGTCGGGGCAATCCCAGGTATTTATACAAACTGGGGGAAGATCTTGAGAGCAGCCCTGTGGAGAAGGACTTGGGGGTCCTGGTGGATGAGAAGCTGGACGTGAGCCAGCAGTGTGTGCTTGCAGCCCAGAAGGCCAACTGTGTTCTGGGGTGCATTAAAAAAGGGGTGGCCAGCAGGAAGAGGGAGGTGATTGTCCCCCTCTACTTGGCTCTTGTGAGGCCCCATCTGGAGCACTGCGTCCAGGCCTGGGGCCTCCAGTACAAGCAGGACGTGGAGGTCTTACAGCGGGTCCAGAGGAGAGCTACTAAGATGATCAGAGGGCTGGAGCACCTCTCCTATGAAGAAAGGTTGAGGGAACTGGGATTGTTTAGCTTGGAGAAGAGAAGGCTCCGGGGAGACCTCATTGCGGCTTTCCAGTACTTGAAGGGAGAATATAAACAGGAGGGGTACGGCTGTTTACGAGGGTGGATAGAGATAGGACAAGGGGGAATGGTCTTAAACTGAGACAGGGGAGGTTTAGGTTAGATATTAGGAGGAAGCTTTTCACACAGAGGGTGGTGACGCACTGGAACAGGTTGCCCAAGGAGGTTGTGGATGCCCCATCCCTGGAGGCGTTCAAGGCCAGGCTGGATGTGGCTCTGGGCAGCCTGGTTGAGTGGTTGGTGACCCTGCACATGACAGGGGGGTTGAAACTAGATGATCATTGTGGTCCTTTTCAACCCAGGCTATTCTATGATTCTATGATTCTATGATATGATTCCAGTGAAGAACATTTCATATATCCTTTTAAAAAGAGCAATCTTCTCTTTGTCAGAGAAACTCTGAAATAACAGACAAAAGTCAACCTAAATGCACAAGAAAAAAAAGCAGGAATAAGTAATCACACTATCTTAGGTATGCACAGTCAGAGCTAAGCGTGAGAATACTGACAAGAATATCACAGATCATCGTGATCATATTGTATCTAAGCAGTTTGGTTTTCTTTTATGTAAGGGTAAAATGTCTTCTGGCTGAAGACTGACATTTTCCTTAGTTTACAATCAATTCTGCATGTCATGTGATGCTAAAGAAAAAGACAAATACCAGCCCTGAAAGAATCACTTTGTGTAAGTCCACAGCCGGAGCTCAGCTTAAAGAAATTAAAGGTAAAAAATATTCCATCGATAAGCACTGAGAATGCATAAAGCTTCAGAAAACCTGATCTTTAAAGAACAGTAAAATAATATAGTATATGTAGGCTGGAGAAGACTGATAGCAGTGTAATATCTATATTTTTCAGAAGGCTTTCTAAGAGAAAGGTACTAAATCTTTTCCTTTGTTCCCACTGCACTGGATAAACAGCACCAAGATGAAGTTTAGACAAGAAATATTCTAGAACAGGAAAAAAAAAAACAAATTCTGGTGGTAAGGAAAGTACTGGAACAAATAACCTAAGAAAGTTCTGACAATGCATATTACTATATGATAGTCTTATTTCCAGCATCAAAATGAAAAGGGATCTGCACGAGTCCCTAAATGCCCAGGGAGTTGTATATGAAGCTCTCTTTCCAGATGGAGGATGGTAGTGATTTTGAGAATGTGCTCTGCATTATCAACACACTCCTAACTATGGCTGGGCAACAGAACGACCAGAGATTAACATTTGCTAGCTACAAAAGGGGAATGAAAGCAGTAGTTTCTCATTTGGGTAACCAGGCCTGTATGCCTTTGGCATTCCTGTTTCTAAATCCTAAGTCCCAAGTCTAGCACCAGGTATCACATTATCAGTTTTCAAGGCCCCTGAATTTTTCTGTGTGTGTTTTTTCTCTTAGACACATACACTGTTTTCATTACTGGGCCTCAGCCATGCCTATGTAACCAGTATGGGGAAGCTGAAGGGAGTGCTGGCTTTGGAAGAGGTAAGTACAGATACTCTCATCTCCTAATCAACTGCAAACGTCTTGTGGATCGTTGCAAAACACTTACAGGTTGGAGATCCAGCTTGGAGTATATATAACTGTGTTTGCTCCATTTTCAATCCAGTGTTGAATTCTGACTCATCACTCTGAGAGTTATGTAGAGGAAAGGATTGGATGACTGTATTTCAGAGAAAGCAGCAGATGTTATTTACAGGCACGTTAGACTGTCCTTTTCCTGAAAGTAGACCTCTTAACTTAGCGGCTATTATTGTCTCAGTAGTGCAGGATTTGTTATTTACCATGGACTAATTACAATACCTGTGTGAAAGATGATCTTCTCAGGCCCCATCACTTATACGATGATGTGATTCTATCTGTGAGTCCTTCACCCTAGAGGGACAATGATCTTCTGGGTGGGGCTGAGTCAGCCTTCGTTTCATCAATTTTTCTCTGAACTTTCTCTCTTCTAATAGCTTCAAAAGGCAATAGAGGGCTCCACACGCTCTGGAGTTAGCCTCCGCCCTCCCCTTGCCAGTTTCCGTGACACAAACCGGACTTCAATCAGCGGTGAAAAGGTCAGCCAGGGTACTCCGGTGTGGAGCCAGCAGGACAACAGCATGGTGGCAGCGCAGCAAGCAGCAGACTTGGGGACGAAGAGCACACTGCCTCTCTACTCACACTCTCCACAGCCCTCTCACTTACATGATGAAGGGGAAGGCCTGTGCTCCAATTATGCCACCGATACTGAGTTGGAAGAGATGGAGCTGACAGGACCAGTGAATGAAAACATCTCAGACATCCTGAAGGACATCAGCCTACACTCCACTGATCTGGATGAAGATGAGGATGAAGATGTCCCCTTATAGGTGGCATGAGGGCATAGCCCTTCGTGTTGAGCCAGTCTTGAGTATGCTCCTCACAGAGAAGCTTTTGGATGCTCTTTGTAAACCCCATAGAGAATTGATTCAGTTGGGGGAAGGAACATAGGACTGAACCTTTTTTTCTGCTGCTTTATATACAAATACCATCTGGGTTATTGAGCTGTGTACAGGAGTCAGATGTAGTCTGAGAGGTGACTAAGGGTAGGCTCATAATGTTAAAGGCCTCTGCTTTCACTTATGGTGAGCAAGCATCTACATAACATGCCAGAAAGGATCATAAGAGAACATGAATATTACTGGACATAATCAAGATGCCCTCGGTCAATCTGCCATATAGAAAGTGGAGAGGTTGCAAATCTTCTTATTCTTCACTGGTGTCATCCTTATAGTCACACCTCACTTGCATGCACCAGTGCAAACCAGACCTCCAGCCAGGAAGCGTACTGCTGCTTCTGTCTGCAGTCCTGCCCATGTTGCTCCTTTTGGCTAGCTCTTAACTTGCATCCCCCAAAACATTCCCATCTAGAACATTTTTCCTCTTTCTTTTTTACTCTGGGATCTTCCTGGGTGGAACTGCAGTTAGATGTTTCTCCGCTGACCTTTAGCAGAGCCATACCCTAAAATCAGGTGGAAGGAAAATACTTGGTCTACATCTCATGTCTTGAATTCAGCCAGGGCTCAAAGAAAAGCACTGAAAGTGAGGAAAGCCTCTGTCTTCCCATCTCTAGAATTTTTAAATAGAATGTGAAAATCATAAATGGGGGCATCCTCAGTGTTGGAGGGAGAGGAGTAAAACAGCATGTATGCACCTGTATTTCAATATCTGTGTCTCTCTAAACCACTGTTGGAATTTTTACAAAGTTATAGTCTTAAAATACAAGAACTTAAAATAAATATATATATATATACATATATATATATATTGAGTGCCAAGAAATACAGGAGAGGGAAGTCACATTTTCTATGCTTTGGAAACAGGTTTATCAATAAAACTCCTGCTCTTTTTCCTGGTAATTCTACTCTATTTACTTTCCACATATTTCTGCATATCATAGATCAGAGAATTCTAGCTCTCACTTTCCCCCATGTCTCCACTGAGACTAGAAGTAGAGACTTCAGCCCTTGTCTCTGGTATCCCTCTATTTCAGATGTAGATCTGGATGAGATTTTGATCTGTATCTCGCAAAGAGATGTCTCGTAACTTAATGTCATGGATGCAAAACCTTAGCATCCAAGGGTAAGATGTTGCTTTAACTCACTGTCCTTGTGGGGTTTTCTCAGTAAACATACAGAATTCAATTTGGCCTATTCTGCAGCTTTTCTCTAACATTCTGTTTCTCTTTCTATCATACTTTCAGTGTGTCAAAACACTTAGATGTGATCCCAAGTAGGCTATTGGATGTGTTTCCACTTATCAGCAACACAGAAAAAATTCAGGCTCTGAGAATATATTCTTGGGAATATTCTCCTGGGTTTTGAGCTACATCCCCTTCCTTGATACTTATAAAGCATTATCTGTCTTAGAATGACCAGTTTCACCTCAACAGATGGTTTTTCTTAAGCTTTCTCAAAAGTAAGTCAAAAAGACAGTTACCTCTAACCTAGTCTCCCTAGGAAAATTCCCTTCCGGCCTTAATTCCAAGGACTGACCTTGTACTAATTCACTCTTCTGATACTCATGGGTGGAGAAGTCTGGTAGAGTGAAATCTCTTTAGAGTCTCTTGGAGAGGGAGAGATTTGCTTTTGTTCTCTGAAGAGCTCAATAGCCTACTCTGTATTCTTTTAGGTGATTCCTCTGTTTGTGCTACCTAGGGACAGCCTTTCTTTGTCTGAAGTGATCTTCACTCCTTTGAGGGTCACCCTATCCTTGCGAGAAGCCAGTAGCAATATGAAGGCAAGTCTTTCACTCACACCAGCTGACTGCCTCCACCTGAGGTTTGGGACACATATCTGACAGCCAGACATTCGAAAACAGCCTGTAGTTGCTACTGCTACAGCCTCCCTGCTACTTTTGTGCCACCTTCCCCTGTTTGCAAAGAAGAGACAGCACAACTGCTATTTTTCCCAGGTAATTGTGATACACCTTGGTATAAGCAGAGGAGAAATAACATTCCTTTTAAATATCCATAAATGCACAGTGAGTAGTAATATTCTGAGACCAATTATGACCTGAAGGTCCACACATCTTCAGGAAGGACAGGTTGCTCTGATTCAGCCCCTACCAGCAAGTACAGTCTTGGTTTTATCACATTTTGCAGCTTAGTGAAACAATTGTGCTAAGATAAGATGGAGAAATGTAGAGGCTGGAGTCAGTGCACCTCTGCCGCTTCTAGCTTGAATACAGATACATGTTCTGCTCACTTCTCCTGTGGTGTATTAACAGAAGAACATGGAATTGACTGGATGAGAGAGCAGATGGAATCTAAATCAAAGTCGGAGAGTGCATGAGTCATGACAGACAGGTTGTGAGCTGGGGGAGATGAAGCTGGAAAAAAAAACGATACACATGGAAGGGCTTGGGAAGCTCACAGTAAGAAATAAGCTAACCTGGAAAGTTTCATGAGATTTTTCACGTGAGGGTACAAAGGCATATACACACTTGCCCACACATACGCACACGTTATCTCCTCTCTTCCTGTTACCCTTAGCTGTCTCAGAGTAACTTTGATGAACTGGATTGCTCTCTGTGGGGAAGCAGTAAGCAGTACGGTGTATGTTGTTACTGCTGCTCTGTGGAGACATCACTCAAGATCCACTCCGGGTATGCCCCCACCCTTCGAGCAGAAGCAGTATTCATCTGTGTCATTTTCTCATATGAGAAAAACTATGCCTACATGAATGTGGACTGGGAGCCAGGAGGAAACAAAAAAGCATACTGCAAAGATGACCTGTGATGTCTGACGATGTTTCCTCTTCCATTTTTATTAATAAAATCTTCACTGAGTTGATGCCAAGTATTTTAGTAGGTGTGAAATATGCAGCTAGCTGACACTGAACGTTTGTCAAGAAAATTCTACATCTGCACCCTCTTGGGCAATCACAGTACACTCCTCCAAAGTTGACTCCTCCAAACTTGAAACTTCTGTCATGCATACAAAGTGTCATTGATCAGTCACTATAAAACCTCTCATCCTTTCAAAGTTTTACAGAACACACAAAAATAATTTTTCTCCCAAATGAAACTCTCCAGAAAATTTGTTTCATCAATGAGACCCTCCTCTTCATTGAAAAAATCAAATCTAAGCTCCACTCCCAAAAATCCAAGCTCAAGCAAGTCTTGAGAAACAAGAAGCTCTGAAGCTGTTTTGAACAACAGAAACTTGCTTTTCTCCTAGATAACCTGTGCAGTTGCTTAGAATTACTTATTTTGGGCACCAAGCTTGCCATTATCACTCAAAGTGCTGAAACAGAGTTGATCTTGTTCAGCATTTTCTACTCCAAGCACACGCTGAACTACATTTGGTACCCAACATACAAGGAAATACTCCAAGAAGAATACGATAGTTAAAAATTTCCATCAGAGCAGAAATTTTTAGGAAATCACTAACCACACACACACATACAAAAAGCCATAAAAAATCACCCTTTCGCCTCGTATTTTCAAGAAAAATGGAATCCTACTCTCATCTAATTGCCAGCTTGCTGTTTTTCAGTTAATGAGTGCATGAACTTATTTATGAAATTCTAATCTACCAAAACTTGGAAGTCTTCCTTTTACATGTCATTTAAATTTGAAAGCAGAAGTCTTGTTTTTAAACTCATAAGTAAGTTAAAAATAAAGAAGGCAAGACTAATACAACAACAGATAGGGCTTTGGATAGTTATGACAGGGACAAGGTACTTTGTCATGACTTAGATGAAGGAGAAAACACATACTGACAGACTAGTGGACAACCAAAAAAATATACTTGAAAAAGAACCATGTAATTTTTTTGGTTGACACATTATTTCAGAATAAAAAAAAATTCTAATTTGCTAATCCAATGGACAAAAACACTCAGTAAAGACAGGAAAAGAGAGACAGACAGAAGTAAGAGTTCATAAAAAATAACTCTGCATAAATACACACACACACACACAAGTTATGCAAACACTGTACAGAAGCACGTGTTCTGTGGCCAGACAATACAAGCCAGGGCAATAATTAGCCGAGGAAGGAAAGATCATTCTTTGCCAAATTAGTCCAATCTTAGTAAAGGTGTAATTAAAATCACACTATTAAATGTACTGTAACAACTAACACTAAGTTGTTCGTGGCTACATAAACAAGGATCTGGGCATAACTCTCGTAACAACTTAGCACTGGATTAATTAATATTAATAATTAATATTTCTGCATAAAAGTCTTGATTGAATATTAGTGTTCTCAGAGAAAAACACTTCTTATTTCAAGCCACATGATGCAAAATTTTAAGTTTTTATTTATGGAAGACAAGCTTAATCTTGGCCTGGCTATAACTGCAAGTTTTTTTGTGTCCCCTTCTCATAGTGGACAGTCAAACAGTCAACAAGTACAAATACACACATACACACACACATAAATATCACAAAATCACAGAATCATATGAGTTGGAAGGGACCTCTGGGTCCAACCTCTCTGCTAAAGTATGCTCCTAGAGTATGTTGCATAGGAAAGTGTCCAGGCAGGTGTTGAATATCTCCAGAGAAAGAGATTCCACAACCATAGGGGCTGCCCATAGGGGCAGCCTGATTCAGTGTTCTATTAACCTCACAGTAAAGAAGATCTTCTTCATATCTGTATGGAACTTTTGTAGTTTTTGCCCATTGTCCTTGTCCTGTCACTTAACATTACTGAAAAGAGCCCAGCCCCATCCATTCAGCTCTTGATCTTTAGATATTTATAAACAGTAATGAGATCCTTTCAGTCATCTCCAGGCTGAAGAGTCCCAGGTTTCCCAGCCTTTCTTCACATGGGAGATGTTCCAGCCATCTTTGTGACCATCTGCTGGACTCTGTCCAGTAGTTCCCTGTTCTTATTGAACTGTGGAGCCCAGAACTGGACACAGTACTCCAGATGTGGCCTCACCAGGCCAAAGTAGAGGGGGAGGATAACCTCCCTCAACCTGCTGGCCACTCTTTTGATGCACATTTTGATGCACCCCAGGATACTATTGGCCTTCTTGGCCACAAGGGCACACTGCTGGCTCATCACTCCAACATCACCCTTTTCAAATCATGGGTTTGCAGTAGCAGACAGTTCTATAATTGGGTTGCCTGTGTTATGAGCCAAATCTCTCTCCTTCAGCTTGTTGGAAGTCAGTAAGTCCTGATGCAGCCTCATTGTGCTAGAGACAATACTGTGGATATTAGTTTAGATTGTCTTAGACAAACCTACTACTAATTTGAGCACTGGGCTTTCAGGTGTGCTTTTGCTCATATCCATCAGTTTTGGTGTATTCCTTGTGCAAACCTCTTGTGCTCTGTAGTAAAACTAGTTACTGAGACACATCCAGCCAACTTAAAAGATTGGACCTGATATAGAGAACAACAGATGCTGAGGAGAAGTCCAGTAGCAAATTTATAAAGTAAACAATTTAGAGGAAATGCTTGTGGAGCATCTACATGAATTGCTTGCTTTATACAAACTATAATCTGAAAGCTGTTAAAATCTGTCCAGTGAATAGTTACATATTTATTTTAAAGGACAAATGATAAAATATAAAACCTACTAAAATGGTGGTCAGAATTAAAGTCACATATGCTCAAGTTAGAAACTTCTCAATTATTCTGCACAGCAAGAAATGCAAAATACAGCAATGAGAAATATAGCTGTGAAATTCTTTTTCCCACCCTCAGATTTCTATTGTGCACTAAACAAACAGGCTTTGGGAAAAGAAAAAAAAAGAAAAAAGAAAAAAAAAAAAGGGAGCTGTGGAATGGTTGGATTATGACCAAATATGTCGCAGAATTGGATTTATTTAAACTGAAACAAACAAACAAACAAAAAACCATCTGGCAGCTTGGAGCCATGTCCACTACCCTGGGGAGCCTGCTCCAGGGCTCGGCCACCCTCTGGTGAAGAACCTTTCCTAACACCCAACCTGCTCACCCCTGATACAGCTCCATGCCGTTCCCTCGGGCCGTCGCTGTCACACAGAGCAGAGCTCAGTGCTGCCCCTCCACTCCCTGTGAGGAGCCGCAGCCGCCATGAGGCCTCCCCTCAGCTCCTCTGCTCTGGGCCAAACAAACCACAGGACCTCAGCCGCTCATCCAGACCCTTCACCATCTTCACAGCCCTTGTTTGAATGCTCTCTAGTAGTTTTACTTCTTTCCTATATGGTGGTGCTCATATTTGCACACAAGTGCTCAAGGTGAGGCTGCACAAGAGCAGTGTGGGACAATCCCTTTCCTCATCTGGCTGGCAGTGCTGGGCCTGATGCACCCAAGGGTATGGTTGGCCCTTTTAGTTGCCAGAGTACACTGGTGACTCAGAGTCAACTTGCCGTCAGCTTGCTCTGCAGCTTCTTGACTCGCAGTCTGTAAAGACAGCCAGGATTGCCCCATCCTAGGTGCAGAATGTAGCACTTGCTCTCGTAAACTTCATGTGGTTGGTGATTGCCCAGCCCTCCAATTTGTCAAGGCCTCTCTACACTCAAGGGAGTCAATGGCTCCTCCCTATTTAGTATTATCTACAAAATTACTTAGTATAGCTTTAAGTCCTACATCCAAGTCATTTATGAAAATATTAAAGAGCCCTGCAGAACTCCACTAGTGACTTAGACACCAGCCTGACATAACTTAATTTACTACAATCCTTTGAGACTGACTCGTCAGCCAGCTGTTCCATCTATCATATTTTGTATTTGTCTTTCTGCATACTGGACATTTTGTCCAGAAGGATACTGTGAAAGATATTATCAAAAGCTTTGCTCAAATCCAAAAAGATTACATCAACTGGCTTCCCTTGGTCAACTAAGTGGGTAAGCTGGTCATAAAAGGAAATTCAGTTCATTAAACAGCACTTTCCCATTGTGAACCCATGTTGGCTGTAACCAGTGACTACATTGTCTTTCAGGTGTTTTCAGTAACTTTCAGAATAACCTTCTCCATAATTTTTCCAGGCACTGTAAGCGAGACCGACAGGCCTACAATTACCCAGGTATTCTTTATCACCCTTCTGAGACAATGTATGCCAGCTTTCAATTGACTGGGTACTCTCCACATCCCCAAGATTGTTGAAAAACAATGGAGAGAGAAGTCACATGATGACATTGGTGAGCTCTTTGGAGTACCCTGGGATGAATTCCAGTGGGCCCCACAGACTTATGTGCATCCAGCCAGAGCAACAAATCCTATTCAGGTTCAAGGTTGGGTGGAAGTTTATCATGATCACAGTCCTCCAACTCAGGGCTCCAGCAGTCCCAGAGCCAAAGACTGAGGCAAAGAAGGCATTAAACTTCTCTGCATCCCTATTTGTGAGGAGATCATTTTCACCAAGTAGCAGACCAGTGTTATCTCTGGTCCTCCTTTTGCTGTTAACTTATGACACAGAAGCCATGAACTTTCTGAAGCACTATTCATGGAAAATACCCTTGTAGCTGGCAAAATGCAGAGCCAGTGAGGTGTACAGCATGAATTTTCTTATGCCCTTTTTATTTACTCTTTTCATTAGTGACTTGAAAAATATATGAGATAATATAAAGACAGTCAGATGTGAGAAATGCAGAGCAAATTTGCCATCTAGTCTAAACAGAGGAATAAGAAGGCAGCATGGACGAGACATTGGGACAGATACCAGAGTGAAGTTCATGCTGGGGTTCAGAAGCTAAATCCAGAGGATAAGTACTTAACTGAGGGATAAATCTAGACTTGTATGATGATGAAAGAGTTATGATAGGTGAAGCACTCAGTAGTTGCACATCATCTTTGTAGCATCACCTGAAATTAAGAAAAACAATTTTCCTATATTTAAGGTACCATTTCTAAGCTCAAGAGACATGTTCTTTTTCCAAGGGCTCAATCGCAATAACTGATTTCATTCAAGACACCACATTTAGATGACAATTTAGATGCCATTTGGAGAAAAAAGGGAAAAAAAAGAAAAAAAGAAAAAAACACAACAACAACTAAACTACACACAAAAAGTAAATACTAGGGGACTTACAGGACTGGAGGAAAAAAATGTAAGGAGTTAAACTAAATCACAATTAAATAAATGAATATATTTATGCAGACATACATACCAAAAGATGGGTGGGAATCTATCCAGTAGGCAAAGGTAGGTAAAATGGGAGGAAATTAATTTTGAACAGAAGACAGAAAGCAAAGATCAGCTAAAAATTCCTTATTACAAAATAGAGTATGCCTTAAACAGGGCAAGTGACACTGCTTAGACCCTGAAAGAACCAAAGGAAGAACACAAGTAAATATCTTCATGAGGAAATAAGTATCTTTCAAGTTTAGAACTTAGAATTCTCATACAACTCTCATACAAGTGCTACTGGATTTGGCCTAACATCCCAAAACCCTTTAAGAAGAGGCAGACAATACTAGAATACTGGAATTGCAGAGATGCTCCTTTCCCTCTGGATTAACCAAATCCCCCAACCTGCTATCAGGACAGCAGTCTGAGAAGTGCCAATTTAAAAATAAAATATGAAACCAGAGTGTTGCTATTCATGGTCAGTGCCTGTGCCACCCCAGAATCAGATACCTCTTTATGCCCCATCCTAACCTGCTGTTGTGAAACTTCTGTCCAACTGTAGTAGGTGTGTCAGCATATCACTAATACCAGGAAAAGACTTACATATCTCATCTGGAAAATGCCATTCCAGTGTAACAGGAACTCGCTCTGCTAAACTAGAAGATCCTGTCAATGTGATCCTATCATCATATCTGTCACAATGGCCCAGAATTTGTTTCAAGGTAACCACAGACACACGTGAGATTTCTTTAAGCAGAACATGTGATGTTCTTATCTTCTCAAATGAGAAGCCATATATGATGGTCTACTCTGGGAAGTTTCTCCAAGCCACATTAATTCTTTTCAAGGTTCTCCATCAGATAGTCTAATTGAGACCCACCCCCTTTCCTGAGATCATCCTTCCTCAGACGCAACTCCCCTGTCCCACAGAAATAAAACACTTCCACCAGCCAGGATGGCAAGACCACATTCTGTTTAATAACAACTCCATAAAGGACTGTACATGCTATTTTGAGCTACCTCCCCTATGTGGTTGCTGCCACATACAGGCATGGAGGTGTATAATGCCATACAGTTTCCTAAGTCTATATGTAGTGTGTGTACATGTATGTATGTGTATGTATGTGTTTGTATATGTATGTATTTATATATATATATATATCTTTGTAGAAGTGTTATCTCATAAGTCACATTATCAAAACATGCGAAGTATATTCAACAAAACTTTTCAGGCAAACATGTTTTGGAGCTGGAAGACCAAAGGCAAATCATCATTAAGGGCTAGGTCGGGATGAAAGCTTACAATAGTGGACCTCTTCCTCTTTTTGTTTTACTTCCATTCATTCCATACTTTCCCACCAAACATTAATGCATCTCTGTAAACACTAGTTTGAAAGAATACAAATTATCACCATGCAGCCTCCACCTACAGAAAATGTGTACAGATTGGTCTTAAAATTGCTTTGCTGCAACTTCCATTGTCCCATACACTCATGATAAAGCAGTTTCAGAAACTAAGAATACAATATCTGGAGCCCCAAACTTTTACTTACTTTTAAACATGCTCCAGGAATGCATTCCCCGTGCCACCCCAAGAGACCCATCAACCACCCTTGAATCTCCCAGATCCTCAGTCTGAACCCTCCTATATATGAAAAGAGCTGAAACAAGATAAATTCTGTTCCCTGTGAAATTAATTCTGAGTTCCTACTTTATAATCTAGGGATTCCCAGAGACCTCCAATCATGCACAATATCCACAAATCAGAGAAGAGAAATTGAAGCCAAACAAGAATATATGCCTGCAAAAGAGCTTTTGACTTGCTACATTGCTCACATGAAATATCCGAAAAGAAGTGAAGTCCACCTGCATTTACCCCTTGGAAGCTCAGCAGAGCTTTAGAAAAGGGTTCCTAACCTTTTAACCTCCAACATATGATTAGAATTCCATGCCTAATGAAAATGAATCCAGAAGGCTAGTAAATCTGTCCTAGATGATTTTATCTCATTACAAGTAAATCTTCGTTCACATATTCTTGTTTCCATCATGGAGAAAATCCATTTTAGATGTTTTTGTCTGACTAGCATGGACATTTGTTCCCTTAGGGAAAAGCAGAAACAAGACTAGCACATGCAAAACATCCCCAATAAAAGCAGATAACATTCTTTTTACAGAACACTGCAACTCCTCTGTTCCTAGAAGACAGCAGCTACCACTCATCAGTACATAAGTCCCTTGATATCTGCACTGAGAACCTTGTTACTTGAACAAGTTTTCATAACTTTAAGAAACATGTCTTCACAGTTTTAGTAAACATACTCTTTCTCAGAGTCCTGGACTGACTAATTTTTTCCAATTCCAGCATTGTGTATCTGCACTGACCAAAAAAACAAACAAATAAGCAAAAAAACAATCCACCACCTTTTTCTCTAGGTCCATATTATGGACCAACAACAGACATTTATAGAGCTTCTCTCGAAGATATCAAAGAGAAGATATCACTTTTTTCCCTATGTTGGGGAAAAAAGTAAATAGACCCTAATATTGTAATGCAGGTCTCCTGTTCTTAGCGTAATAACTATTTGTCCTCTTTCCCACCCCAGTTAATTCTTGCTCAGGCTTCTCGATGCATTCTGAGATGAAGAAAGACGTTGCCCTGACACAGATGTCAACTTCCGCTCTTCTGTTCCTGTGCAGATTCACTACTATTCAGTCTGCTAGACAACTGTAATACAGAAGAGGCACCTGATGTTGACTTTGCAGCCTGCATTCATATTTGAGACTGTGCTTTAATGACTGTAGGCTGTGCTACACATAGTTTAGTTCTAATAGGCACTACTTTACTAACGTGTTCCCTGTTTATTTTTTCCTTTCCCTGAGCCATGGCACAGCAATCTTTCCCTGTCAGATTACTACAGGGAGCAGAATCAAATTGACAATGAATCTGTTACTTATATTTTTCTAGTTTTAAGCTGGTGCTGCTGATAATCTCGGTATTGGAATGGGTTTCATTCTATTTCCTTTCTTGTTCTTCTTCTTTTGAAAAAAAAAAAAAAAGTCAAACAATTAGTTTAAGGGAAACGGTGATTTGTTTAGAGTTGCCTGAACAAGGAACAAGGGATATTCCATCCAGAAAAACATAATTGGAAGAGTTTTAGACTGCAAGACAGCAGGGACTTTGGTAAACTGAACAGATCGATGTGGCACAGATTAAAGCTACAAACAACTAAAAATCTAGCCCTGCTCTCCACAATACTTAGAGGTGTATTTATTTTAGTTTGTTTCTCTTAGTAGGCAATTACCAATGCAGGAGTAAAGGCAAACTGAGCTAAATTTAGATATTTCGCTTGTCCACTAGAGACAGAATTCACATTAACTTCACTTGGATAATAGTAATTTAATATTTGGAGTATTTCTTACACAATTCTCCTAAAAAATTAAGCATGTTGTGAACTGTTTTTCAAAGATGATGGAAAAGTATATCCTCCCTCACATACCAAGTAAGTTTATTCTAATTAGATAGATATTTCACAATGAGTTGCATCTGCAATCAGAGAAATAACTTGACTATCTGCACATTTCACAGGAACTCACCGACACTTGGCTCACCAAGTGAAACAATAAAAGTTGCTGAAACTCTTGTTTTAATAGGGAACTGAGTTCATTTTCATCGGTGCCAGTTCCTGAGCAGCCAAATGAATGTTAATACTCATGCTTCTTAAGCAGCAGAAGCATACAGTTGTTGGAGAGGAAAGGCAGGAAGCATGACAGCTTCTTTTGGCAGCTTAGACTTGTCATGGAGATACAATTTCAAAATGGACTTTCACAGTTTACCTAACCTGATATAAATGCCAGATGCTGAGAATAATGCTCATTCTCCATCTGCTCACAGCTGTTCCCCCTTCCCTTTTGCAGTAGGGTATAAAGGTTTGCTGTGGGGTCAGCCATGTATCAGTATCTGTACAAGGGCTGTGGGAAGTGAGTACAATCAGGGCAGAGGGCTGCTCCTTCACAGCATCTCACCATTTTATCATCTTAGAGGTATGGTTAAACTCTGCTCTCTGCTGCAAGCTTACCATGAAAGAGGTTAAAGGGGTAAGAGAGAAAAGGGAAGTGGGTGACTTAGCAGTTTCCCAGAAGAAGTTGCTGATTTAGAAGCATAGAAACTGAAGAAGCAGGTTGACTTCTCCATCCCAGTGTGAGGTAATGGGGTTGAAGAAAACTCACAAAGCTTGTGAAGAATGCTTAAAATGTGTATATAAAGAAAAAATTATGTAAGCTTCTCTTGTATGGTTCTTGACTTCAAGGTTTGGGCCAAACAAGCAAAACTGTTGAGTCATTGTAATCCCAGGGCCCTGAATGGAAAGAACTCACCCTGTAAAACACGGCAAGGTCTGTAGATCTTGTATGACTGAATTGGATGGGTGCAGCCCAGTGCTGCCCAAACAGGGGCACTCCACTGTATCTTAGCTAAAGTAAATAAGATCTGCCTTCCCTCTAAGTCATATAACAGGAACAGAAGCACTAGCATTACATCATTTCTGATGCCATCACTGAAAAAAAGCAAGGGGAACAATTAAACAATAATCTGACATTCATCAAATTATATCAGTGGTCATAAAGGGAAGATTAACAGCTGCTAGGAAGGTAGAGGCCCAAACCAATGACTTAGTGGTTCTAAGGTGCCTCGCTTTCCTAGCCACTTTCTTTGATCAAGGCCTTTAGGATACAATATTCATGTACCACTTAGCAATTCCCTACATCCCCCAAAACATGTAAGCGAGCTAGAAACTATGCCTTAGGGATGAAACATGTTCATCTCCTATGTTTAGTTTGTTCTGAGGTAGTCACTTTTCATGCGTTATTAGGGCAGCCCAAAGGTGCTGGTTCCAGCGTTTGTTCCAAATATTAATATAACAAATCTGCCAATATTTTGCCAATCTGATGTTCTTATTTCTCCCCCATTCCATCTTCTGGGCTTAAATCAAGCAATATAATTGATCAAAAATAAGCAACCTTGACTATAGATCAGGCATACTCAGCTTACATTTCCTTATTATTTTCAGCCTCGCTGTTCAATTTGCACTCTGAGTATTTGGCTGGACACTCTACAACTCATCCACGCTCACCAGGATAAAGAACTGGAGGCCAAATTTTGCTCACAGAGCACCTGTGCCTTCCATATGCTTCAATAGGTGTAACTATATAATGATGGCCTTTTTGGAAAACGTGCTTTAGGTTCCAGGTCCCTCTCTCTGATAGAGAATACACACAAGCAGCAAGCCTATTACATAAGAAAAGGCCAGGTTATACAAACCATTCCACTTATATTCAAATCACCTTTCCAGTTCGGCTCTGGATGCTTACTCAAGTAGCAAGTGGTTAGCCTGCTATCTCCAGTCAAGTTCCTTTCAACTGGAGAGGCAGATATATTTATCTTCTGTGGAGAGGTTGTAGCCTTTTTCTTCTTTCAGAAATAGGCTGAAATTTTATTCACAGAAAGTCATGACCTTTATGAGAAAATTTATAGAATTTAGTAAGCTTTAAGGTTTTCACAGAGTATTCTTCAAACTCATTAGACTCCACAAAGAATGAGTCTATCTATAGGTTTCTAGAGATCAGGTTATGAAATTATGCAGCAGGGTATGATTCTCTATTCCATTCAACAGAGGCTAGAAAACTCTATAGACAGATTTTCCCTTGCTATTGAAATCCACAGAATTTTCTCTAAGTTCAATTTTTGTTTTTTCCACACTTTTTCCTATGTAGATATTTCCCTGTCATTCCCTTGCATGGAGAAAATGTACATCTTTCAGACACTGACTATATGCCTTATTAAATGTCCACATTATTTAAAAAAAAAAAAAGAAAAAAAAACATGGACAAGATGGCCCACTTGTCTCAGTCACATAGATAACACGGAAAGATAATTTGAAGCTTCTCTGAAACACTGTGACCATCCATATTGGTCCTGGAGATGCACATGAGAAAAAAAGCAACAAACCACTCAAATCGTCTCCCACAAAGAAACATACCAGACCATTCTGTTTCCCTGAAGGTATTTTCTTTTTTTTTTAAAGAGAAGTAACAAAAGATTTACACTTGCTCATTTGTCCTCCGCTGAGGTGCCCCTGGCACTTGCCCTGACCCCTGCTCTGGTTAGTGTGATTTCCTGGGCCCTGATTCACAACTAAATCAAAGCCAGTTCAGGAAAATGAGCTAGCACTGACCCTGAAAGAACTGTAAATCATCTTCAACAAGTGCTGCTGCCCAGGGGAAGTCAGCGCTTGAATGTGTAAACATCTGCACAGAGAAACTGAAAGTCCATCATTCAGGAGAAGATCTACCTCCTAAGACGGATTTAAGAAAGCCCAAGGAAACTGACTAAAAAAAGTGGTCACAGAAGTTTTTATCTCTTACCTACACCAAATTATCAATCTTACTTAAAAATCCCAGAGGTCTTTTCCTTTAGAGGAACAACAGAGAGGGAAGACAGATCCTCTTGAAATGGTCAGGGCTGAAAAGACCTGGGAGTTCACAGAGTTCCCTCTTCATACAGCTGCCAATGTGAGAGAAAGCTGAGTGGGATAAAGTTTTACCTGAGAGTCCCATTTGTATTTTTCATAATTCCTGGACATAGTCTACTTTGCTTGCCAGGAGCTCTCTGAACTCTGACATCCGATAATGCTATTTTGGTCACATTTCACTCTCCTTAGACATTCTTGATGAGTCTAAAGCTGAATCGGGAAGTGAGCACATATCATTCTCCTGTAATCCAAAAATACAAGCCTGAAGAGGAGGCAAAGAAGAGACAAACACTTGATGAATTGAACAGAGTAGGTACGAATCAGAGAAAGTGGGAAAGAGATGCCCCCTGGCACAGTATGGCAGTGTCCAGGCAAATTCCTTCCTCTAGCTCATCAGATCTAGTATCCCATCTAAACCCATGCTTTGCTGATGCTTCGTTCCTAGAGATATTGCAATTAAAATTCAACATGTGTAATTTCCACTGTTCTGTTCAGCCCTCTAGCAAAATCGATAGCCTTGTACAATTTTTTTTCTTTTATTTCTGCTCCCATTTGTTTCCTGGTGAAAGCTTAAGAGGAGACAGTTTTTCAGTTACCTTACAAAGTCCTTCCCCTTCAAAAGGAGGTCCATAGAAAAATGGTGAGGAACTGTGAGAGACCAAATTCCCACTAGTCAACAAACTGTAATTTTTTTAACAAAAAAAAAACAAACAAACAAGAAAAAAAAAAAAAAACCCAGAACCCAAAAAAACAGAAAAAACTTCTAAAATCAGCTTTCTCCACTCCTAAAAAAAGAGCAGAGATGCTCTTTTCCTACCTTGTCTGAAGGTAGGAAAACAAAAGAAAAAAATATAAGCAAGGAGATGAAAGAAATACGAAGAAACTTTGTCTCTAGCCCCTTTCCTCTGTCTATGTTTGGCACCGCAGAAGGAGTGGCAGAAATGGGAAAGGTGCAGTATTTATAATAAGTAACAACAGGAGTACAGGCCTTCACCACTACTAACTGCTTTTTTAGGAACACTTAAACAGCAATATAAAAAGTTTTTTTAAAAAAAGCAACAACCGAAAATTCCAGTGTAAACTGGAAATCTGTGATCTCATAGCTGTACATGCTATTCCTGGATCTGCAGACTCTCTTGGTCTGCCAATGCTGCTGGCAAAGGAAAAGACATAAGGATGCTGCAGCAGCACCAAGATGGACATGTTCTCAAGCCCCCTACAAGAGTCAGCTTTTGGTGACTGACTCGGTAGCTGACAAAGTCCTTCCTACTGGCATTCGGTGCCCGATGCCAAAAGGACACAGCACTCCTGCCAGCTCCTGGGAAGATAGAAATGTCAAAGAGAGAAAGAAATAAATGAAAGACTAGAAAGAAACCAAAGCATGAGTATCTCAGAGCAGGGTTAGATACATATCTGCACTCATTCTTCCATGCCACAGTACAGCCGTGCACATAGAGCCAGACCATCTGTACTGCAGCACAGCCCGTGCCCATGGAGCGCAGTCTGTATCCATTGAGCCTACAATTTCATATCAAGGTGCTATTGAGGATCTGGTTACACAGTGAATCCCTCATCTCAGTACAGTCTGTATTGAATACAGCCTTATTCTCTGTAGCAGCCACAATCACTATACTAGTGCAATCTATATTTGTAAAGCCATATCTTCATTTTAAAACAGTCTATATTCATATATTCTATCAAAGAGCATCATGTCCACAAAGCCATATCCATTCTGCCAGGATGGATTCTAGCCACAAAGCCACTCCCTATATCAAGCCTATCTCATCAGCCACATCCCTATACCAGAAGAGTTTGTATCCAGAGCCAAGACTTTGTATTTAAAAATGATTTACCAATCCAGATCTCTCCAAGCACCTCAGGTGCATTGCTCAGAGCAATGAAAATTGAAAATATGTGTCCATGGTAGAGGGAAAGAAGAGGTCTTCGTGTGTCAATCACTTTGAGATTTTCCTCTTGTTTAAAAAAATAATTAAATGTCAGAAACTGAAAGTGTGTCTGCTTGGAAGTATGGGGAGCTGGAGAGAATAATCCCTGTCATTTCATTCCTTGCCACCCCACTCTTTGTTCAGCAGCGATGAGAATTTCACAAAAAGCATCAGTTGTTTGTTTCTCCCTCTTCCTCATCAAAAGACTGCACCCCAGAAGAGGTAACATCAGAGACTTTGCGGCTCAGCGCAGCGTGTTCCATCTCCTCTCGAGGAGACAGTGATTCCAGGTCCCGGCATACTACATCATCCTCCTCTGGAGAGGGCTTCTTGTTTAGGAGAGGAGCCTTCTCCAGCCGTGGGTTCCCATTATCCTCAAGGTGGTCCTCCATGTAAGTGCTGGATTCAGCCCCACTCCCACCCTGCGCAGTCTGCAGGGGCCACACATGGACTAGCCCCGTGCTCTGGATGAAGTTTTGCTCCTGCTGCTGTTGCTGCAGCTGTTGCTGCAGCTGTTGCTGCTGGAGAAGGCTGCTCTGAATCAAAATACTTTCCTGAAGGTTTGTCTGCGACTCATCAAAATTCTGGCCTAAGTAGGAGCCAGTTGCTGGGGAAGCGATGAGGGACTGATCACTGGTCTCCCAGGCATCAGATGAACCTAAGCAATACATGCCCTGTGAGACGTAGGAATGAGGCCAGCTATCATACTGCGTCTGGGCCATGTGCTCTGCAGGAAAAGGAGGGAAACAATACATAGTTAGACAATGTAGGCCAAGCTGGTTCATTCAGATAGCTTGGGTGTCTGTACATAGTACTGTATGGGGCAAGGTGGATAAATCCTTTAGAGGGGAGGAGAGTGAAGATGAAAGGTAGTTCTAAGCAGGAGGCATATGAACATCATTATATCCACAAGTGACTGCAAGAGCTGGTGGCTTTCCACAGTTGTGCCCAACAAGCCAAAGGAACTGGGCTTTGGAGCCTCTCTGTTAATGTTAGATTCCTTGGACAGCAAATAGGTGCTGGCTTTTCTTGATTTCAGCCCTGGAATTTGAAGCTACAGAACGAAAAAGGGCAAGTGGAAAGAGAGCAACACAATAACAAGACTGAAAGAGGGGTTTTTCAAGATTAGCAAGAGGTGTTGGAGCTCACCTTGGCTCTCCATTAGTTCCTGATAATTCTCAGAGTAGTTGCCCGCTGGATTCTCCTGATTTGAGTTTACACTCACATCCTCACCATCCATGGAGGACCAGGCCATGAGAGTCGCTTCTGATATAGCAAATTGCTCCATCACTCCTGTGCCAAAGGAGACATGGACAGAGAGCAGCAATGTGTGAACATCTTCATCTCATATCCCCCTTTTTAACCGCATCTCCTGGTCCCACTCTTCCACTCTAGTTCTACTTCAGCAATGCCCATTACCCACAATTGGCTCTTGCCCTCTTCACTTTGGATTCCGCTGGCAGTACTCCAACCATAGTCTCTCATCTCCATCTGCCATATGAACCACCCAGAGGCTCTCCTGAGTGTGTTTATCAGGTTTCTGCACATTATATCAGAGATTCTGCTCTGGAACATCCCAACTAACCCAATTCGCATGCAAAAAAAAATCAGAGCTACCTGCAAGGAACCGGGCTTCCTTTTCACCATCACTCAGGTCTGAGTAGGCGTCAGCATCTTTGCGTGCCGTCTCATGCGTATGTTGCTGCTGCTGGCTGTTACCTTTACCCCAACCTTGCCATTCAATCATGTGAGCCACACGGCCTTGGCCCATAGCCGTTGGCTTTGTGACATGGTCCTTCATGCTGCGGGATATCCCTAAGGGACCAGACATTAGAAAACAAGGAGGGGCTATTACACAGTTCCAGAGCTGTCTGCCATGGTGTTTTTCTCTCTTGGAAATGGGATTTCTCCCCTCCTTTCCTGACTAGGTTCTTGGGTTGGGTGGGCTGGATATCTCCCACCTTTCACTGTATCCCTCTCCAGGAGAGTTTCTCCACTTTTTCTTGCACTAGTTCTCGGGGAGGAAAGAGAAACCCCAAATATGAAAGGCCATTTCCTTCCTTGCCTAGAATCCATTTAGAACAGAGT
Source organism: Pavo muticus (assembly GCA_016647715.1). Classification (NCBI taxonomy): domain Eukaryota; kingdom Metazoa; phylum Chordata; class Aves; order Galliformes; family Phasianidae; genus Pavo; species Pavo muticus. The sequence continues at coordinate 198,574 of JACDJE010000132.1, forward strand.
TGGGCATGAGTGATGAAACCTGGAAGTGAACAAACTAAGAAACAGAAAACGGGGTTAAACCCAAGACAGTTTGAGGGGATACAAATGAAGATGTCTGAGCTGGGGTGCATGGTGAGAAGCAAAATTTGCTCTTTGAAAGTGCAACAGCTAAGAGATTTATATATCTAGAACTGTGGTGGAGACTGCTCTAAGGCCTAGAATAGGCATGAGTCAGAAGGGAGCAGTTGGGAAAGCAACAGGGAGCTATGGGAAGAGGCAGAAAGGCTTGTGGAGAGAAGCTGCCAAGGATAAACACAAGTTTTAAGGACCTCACCAGAGAAAGATGATTTAGCCAAAGCCCCAATCCCATAAGCATTGGAGTTACGTTTCAGCTTGGGGAGGATGGAGGTTGTATCTTCCATGGAGAGCTGAAAAGAAAGAATATGAAGAAATGATATACAGGAAGGTGAAAAGAAACTGAATGGAAATCAGTTCAACAATTTCAGAAGGTATGGGGAAGATGAAGAGCAGAAGCAAGCAATAACAAGACAACAAAAGAGAGGATGGAAAAATTAGAGGCTATTTAACTAATACTAGATATTGCATAACTGTGGTACTGAGTGAGGTAAGGTCAGTGGCAGAGATAGAATCAGGCTGTGAAAAGCCTCCCTTTGTCTGCTTCCAGTCCTCCATGGACATGCTGCCCTGTTCCAGCTCTTTGTCTGAAAGGCAATGCATGGTTGATGGACAATTCAGGAAGCTTACAATAGAGAGCTGACAATGTGATAAACAAAACACACAAATATGCACCACATTACAGATATTATTTTATACACTGGTTTTGGTATTTACTTCCTCTTGTATCTTACATAGTCTTAAAATGAACGTGACTTTATCAGTGCATTCTTCTTTATTCGTGCCAGCATGGAAATGAGATCTACAATTCTACTAAATTCCCTTTACTCTCCTTCTCTGAGTTCAGCCTCAGTCTCTGAATAACAAGTACAGGCAGCAGTCACAAACATCATAGAACACAATCTCTCAAGGTGAATTCAATAGTCTACTCCAAAGATGCTGGGCATTGCATTTGAGACTATATTTTCATAAGGGCTAAACAAGCATTGCTTCTGCTCTTCATTTCAAGTCCATCATGTTCATACTGGGCATCCAAACACAAATACATTCAAAAGTAGTGACCATGACAGGGGGAAATTTTAAATCCTGACATAAAGCAACTATTTGGTCATAGGCACAGGCCTCGGGAAAACTGAGAGGTGCAGTAACTAGGCAGTAAAGTAGTTAGAGGCAAAGAAAGGTAATGTAAAGATACTGAACTGCATATAAACTCTGCCAATTGCTAAGCTAAGAGAGGTGAGTTTCTCTGAAAAGTGAGTGTAAATGCAGTAGTTGAGGCATCCTGTATCTTTGCAGCCAAGAATGTGTGTGTGTAACACGTGAGCTGAAGCTGTCAGAAAGTGAGAGAAGAACAGTAAAAACTGAAAGGTGTAGCAGAGAACATAGTCCTTGTCCCATGATGCATCTCTTTTGATGGTAAAGCTGGTTAAAGAACGTCAGGCTATGCCACCTCTGGTCATTCCTGCCTAGGTACTGCTGTTCATTATCTGCCCATTTGTTTCAAAAGAGCCTGGGGACTGCACTGAGCCACCTCATGAAAATGACCTAGAACAGCAAGTATCTGCAGGTGGTCTTTACCACTCCAAGGCTGGACAGCTATGGCATGAAGTCAAGAATGAAAAGAGAAGGAAACTCATAAGCCAGCTTTGACGTCAAAGAAGGTATACAGAATTACACTGGGGAAGTGAAAGAGGCACTCTGAGAAAGAGTGCCATGGATTCAGAGTGGGTTGGAAAAATGAGCAACTGCAAATAAGGAAACTGTCTTCCATTATCTTTAAGGAAACATGACTACGCGTACCTTGCTTTCAGCTAGGCAGAAGCACAGTGAGGAAAAATCTGACAGATTTATTCTAGACAGTTGCCGCATGCACTGCAATTTTCCCACAAACTTTTTCCCTAGCTGAGCCTAGGCAAAAGATCCCGAGCTATAAGTGCCACAATGAATGAGCTGTCAGTAGGATGAGGAGTGGTTAAAAAACCTACGTCCCCTTGCTATTAAGTGACTTAAGTGCTCTCAAATCACAGAAAACCCTTTTTAAACTTCTGGAAGCATCAGGATTTTGAAAACGCTTACACTACCAAAAATGCACCCCTAATTCTTCCTTTCAAAGTACCAAACTATCAAAGCTAATCTATGTGAACACCTTTTTTTAATCTTCTAGAGAAGAATAGTTTGGTAGCAGTAATAAACATTATTCCCGTTTCAGGATGCTGGTTTTGTATTAGCGGGGAAAAAAAAAATCACATTTTGTTATGGTGTAGGTATTAAGAGCAACAGGGAACACATATTATTAAAATGTTTGCTTGTTTTTTCTTCTATTTGTTAACTGAAGTTAATTGGTTCTGACCATTTCCCTCAGGGGACAGTAAAAATTGCCTTACTTCTGTATTCAGCTGAAAATGATAGATACATTTCCTCCAAACTCCTGAAAAAGATCAAATGATGCTCTAATTAAAGACTACATATTTTTAAAACACGCTAGGTATACTTCCTTTTTTATCTAACAGCGTCCAGAAATCTCACAAAGAGAACATCAGAAATGACACACATTTGTCTCAAAGGTATAAAGGCAACTTAGTTGCCACAGTGGCAAACAAAACTTCAGCAGCATCCTCTGAATCTTAGACAATGCTCAGAATTTCAGTGGTGGTTAAGACTTTCAGTCATGTTTCCATCCTCACTGCCACTATGGCCTGTAACTAGAAATATGAACGGTAGTATGGCATACACTCACGTTGATACCATCCCAGGAGAAATCTGTCCGTGTTTGCTGAAGAAAGCAAAAAAAGACATCATGTTAGTGAAACAAACAAGCTGCAAATTGTCATGCACCTCTCTAATAGTTAGTGATAATCAACAGCCTCTACTGGGGAATTAAAAAATAAGTCTTTCAATCTGGCTTCATTCACAGAATAGAATCATAGAATCACAGAATTGCTCAGGTTGGAAAAGACCTTAAAGATCATCAAGTCCAACCGCAACCTAACCATACTACCTAACTCTAACAACCCTCTGCTAAATCATGGCCCTGAGCACCACATCCAGATGGTTCCTTGCTGTTGATTATAGTGCCTGTAGGTGCCACAGTGCTTGAAGGTATACAAGTAAATATGATGATAAAGAGTGTAAGGGAGAGAGAAATACAAACACCTTTTGGTAAGACTCCCCTTCTAACAGCTTTTCTTTGCTAAATACTGCAACGCTGGCAACCTTGTGTGGGTGGTGCATCCCTCTGAGGCTAACACAAGGAGGAGCCACACTACCTATGTATTTTTAGCATAATATAACAAGTTACAGAATGATTTTCTATTGCAATTGTTGTCTCTTGTAATCTTTCAGTTTGTCCACTCTGATCCAGTTTCTATTTGCAAACCAGAACCATTTTCCCTACCAGCCAGTACAGTAGCAATTCATAGTGCATTTCCCTCAGCTGGGAGGGCTCACATCTCAACATCTTGGTTTTGTGATGTGAGCACTCAGGAAAATTTAGATGAATACATTCTACTCATAGTAACTATTCACACAAACCAAAATGTTCCATGAGGTAGAGTTTATGTTCAAGGAGTTATAGATCTGTGTTAAATTTTAACTGAGTTTTCCATACAAGGTTATGCCCCACAATTTCTATCAGGATTTCACAAAACTCCCAGTTTCTTAGAGCTGCATTCCAAGATAGCAGTGTAATAAGGAAATAAAATACCTGCATGTTGGCACTTCATCTGACTACGTAAATTGTATGTTATTTGTGAACATTATCCGTGATTTTCAAAATGTTATTTGTTTAAAACAGCTTTAATATTTTTACTAATCATGACTGCCTGCCCTGAACCTTACAGAGCTGAAAATTCAGGTATCTAAGCTGCACTAATTCAGAACAGGAAATGAATCAGGCCTTGAGGTACTAAATGGTAAATCAATTGGCAGTGAAATACTAGTGAATACATTCCTGAATATCAAAATGCAGACAAACACATTTCTTCAAAACATGGTATGGCTGTACAGCCATGGTGTTGGGCATTTTAGTAAATCCATAATTCAAGGAATGCGGACCTACAGGTTTGTCGGAACTGCCAGAGTTTTATTCATATTCTACCTACCCCAGTTGTCAGTGGTTAAAAGCACTTTCATTTGCAACTCTTACTCACTCTAGATACTCTATACAGAATGACTCGACTCTATTCTAAACAAGCCAAACTGCATAGATATAGAAGTCTGATCCTTGGGTGCATATTAACACTCTCATCCTCTTCGAGATGATCCTAGTGATGCACAGCACACATTTCTGAACACAGAAGGAACTGAAATTTTTCAGTCTTCTTGGATAAGTGTATCTGGGACAAGCACTCACCTCAGTAGAAGGACGATGGAAGCTGCTGCCATGCAGTGAACTGGTGCTGTCCATATTGATTTGGTCCACATCTTTCAGTCCCTTCCAGTCTACTGCAATCACCTCATTTCCTGTGGGAACACATCTAGTCAGGCTTCCAATTGTCACTACAATGCGTTTTAGCGTTCTTAAGCCAAGTCAGCTTAGCATACAGGAGAATCACTGACCTTAAGACAACAATAGCCTTAAACCAGACCTGATTTTAATCAGATCACCTGTACATCATCAACTACTTCATTTCACACAAATATCCCCACATGAAGTCAAGTCATTTGCGTTGTTGTTAAGCAGAATATATGCTTGGCTAAACCACAGCTCCCCAAAATAAAAGAATCTAGTCATGACGTATGACTGAGAAATAACCAATTCTTTTGATATCCTGTTTCATTATTAAGCCATCGACACTTTAAAAGGCATTTCTCCTCTCTAGTTTGAATTGGTTTGACTTCAATTTAGAGGTGCTGTCCCTGCTTTGCCTTTCTCAGCATGATTAAAGAGTTTTTTAATACCTGTCATTACATTTCAGAAAAGTTATTCATTCACTTGATTTTCTTCTTGACAAATTAAACAGACTGAGATCCTTAGGTTTCTTATTGTATAGCATCTTTCCATCTCCCTTAATAAATCTGCGTCTTTTTTTAAAAGACATCTCGAATTTTTTAGTTCTTTGAAACACAGACATAAAAGAGTGCATAGTACTGCAGGACTGCTTGCACCCATTCTGCTAGTAAAGGTAAAAATGACTGTTTCCCATCACATTAACCCGTTGTGCCATAAACCTGCAGCAGATTCTCACATTCAGCTGTTGGTTCACTGTGGTTCCTGTGCTTTCTGCACAGCTTTCTAAGATTTTCACCCATTCAAAGGCAATCTGTGCTGTTTGATCTTAGAGGCATTTTAATACAACTTAAAAGATCAAATTAAAATAAATACTGATAATACAAAATTAATAAAATTGAAAGAATAAAGATAAAAAATAAAATTACTAAAGAAGACTTAATTTTAATAAAAGTGAAACTAAATCTGAAGTAACACACTTCAAGTAGCCAAGAAAAAAAGATTTCTCCATAGGACTGCTCTGTCCATTTGGCTATTTACTGTTCTTCTTACTGTGCCATCCTTAAACTCTGTTTAAAAATATTTTATTCCTTCATCCATGTCATGGAGTAGAAGACTGTGTTACATATAAAACTGAGCTTTTGGGAATCTAGAAAGAAGGACAGCTCCTACAATGATAATCGATTCCTGGATCAATTGAGCAATCTCTATTCTATTTAAAATAGATGTTTGTGGATGTGAATGGTGCTATTTTCAACAGCTTTTAACTTCTTAGTTGCTCTTTGCTGCAAGTTTCTTCACCACAGACAAATGAAAACCCTCTTGCTTGTTCTAGCAGCTCTGGCACGTTTACACTGGCTCATCACCACCAGATCTTCTGACAGGCAAGAGGTGTTGTGCAATACCCTTCCCTACACAGGCCTGTAAGAGGCATGGGGAAGCCTGAGGCACACTCATTAGCTAGAATTCAAAATGCAAAAACATTAATTTGGTCTCTTAAAAAAGGCTAAGCATGGTGAGCCAAAAACCAGCAGAAAGCAAATGTTATTTGAATTAGTGACCACAACACCTCGCATCTCATCACTTTCTGCTGTGTAAGATCTCTCTTTCTAAGAGAATCAAATCATATTTTCCCCATCACACTCAGGTTATGTTTCTGTTCATCAGGATAATTGGAATTGAGTGCTTTAATAGCATCCCCCATGTGCTACTGACTAGGCTGAGTAAAGCAGAAGCTATTCAGAGAACTTGAAAGAAAAAAGCAGATTCCTGTACTGTCTGCTACAAAGCTGTGCACTAGAGGTCAGACCCAAACAGATTTCAGGAGGAGGCAGGATTTGGCTATAATGAATGTGACAAAGACTACCCTTCAATGTTGTGATCATCTTGACTAATTTTCCTAACAAGTAAATGCATGTATTTGTCCTTACTGAGTTCCATTATTTATTTCTAATTGCAATTACTATTAACTATGATCAATCCACATGTTACAACTGTACGATTTTGTGTTAAATTCTGATCAGTTTATTCAGCTTCAGTCTGCAGGCATTCTCCTTTGCAGGGCATGGTACATTGTGTGATAAAAGCCCACCTGCACACCCACAAAGGAGCACAGAGAAACAACGTCAGAAGAGGGAGCCCAAATAGAGAGCCTGAAGGTTACTGAAAATGAAGCTTGACTTGTTGGTGAGGGATCTGTACCAGCATCTGGAGTTGGGCTGCAGGCTTGTATGTCTGGGTGCCAGCAACTGTAGAGACCAGATCTAGACACAGCCACTGCAGACTGTGCAGCCCAGCTGAATGTGGGCAGGAGGAGATGAAGAATCAACAGAGGTCCGTGGTAGCCTGACAGTGCAGTCAGGAGCAGGAGTGAGAGCCCACCTCTGCTTGCTGGGATCAGGTTGCCAATCCCTGTGGAGGCAGACTGCTCCTTTGCTCCATCAGCACCCCTTCTGTCACACGAGAAGGGGAGGCTTGGGACTGTCCTGCTGCAAAGATGATGTACGTAGTCAGCGATGCCGGAGAAGCAGGAGACACTACCACTCCAGAGCAAAAGGCAGCAATGCAAAAGCCTTCATTACAGGCTTTAAACAACAGTGCCAAGGCTGTTTTGTCTCCATTTATCCTCAGTCTCATTCCCATACGTTCAGCTGTTGCTGAGTATAGTGCTGCGGTGCTACTGCAATTCTCGACATCCTGGCATACAGTTCAAAACGGGCTGCAGCGCTGTTCTGAAAACATACCACAAAGAGACCTCAAACACAGAGAGACCAACCTCAGGGAGTCAGGTGCTTAGTACATGTGACTTAACAGTCTCAAAGTTTGGCACAGACACTCAATTTTTTTATCTCAGTATTGCTAACACACTGATGGTTTCCATGAAGTGTTAGACTGTGGAAAATATTCTGGCAGATGGCGGCATCAAGTAGTAGAAGTGAATTATCATCAAACTATTATTTGTCTCAAAGTCCACGCTTGCTCTGTAGCAGTAGAACTAAAAGCCTATAAAATGTATTTATAGATTGAATAATTATTGAAAATTCTTGGTCCAAACAGTTTCACAGATACTAAGAAAGAAAGATTTTAGGCGAGAATACCTCTTTAATATCTATGAAATGTTTTGCAAGGCAAAAATATATAAATATCTGCTCAAGTGTTACAACATTACACACTGTGGTAGAAAAGGAAATCTCTGGACTCTAATTGGCTTTGAGCCTGGGGCAATGTTACTTCCGCTTATTGAAAGTAGGAAAAGTTTAGTGGTGGGTTTTTTTTTCAATTCTGCTAGAAACAGCCAGAGCGATATTAATACATAGACACAAAAGATCAAGTTCTGCTCTGACAAATGGAAGGAAAGAAACAGAAAATCAGAAAGAAACATGGACAGCAAAGTTGGAAAAGGGAAACTGAAAGCAGCACATTATACCAAGTACGGTTTTTATCCAACCTCATCAACGTCTTTCTCCCTTCAGTTAGTATGCTTCTCTGTTCTAATAGTGCTTTTCTTCTCCGAAATAATTTCTTTTCTCTTATCCACCTTCCATTTCATCTTATGTTAATCATAACGCCTAATTCGTTTGTAATTCTATCATCAGTCACCTCTTACAGACACAATTTGCTCCTCTTCATGTAGAGCTGATGAACATTTTGAAGTATAAAGGGGTCACAAAGCTAATTTTAAAGTGGGATTTTTACAAACACATGCAACTGATTTCTTGTGGAAACGTTCTGCAGGAAGGTAAAGCAACATACGTAATTCAGTTTCTGAGGTCGTTTTCTTTTTTATAATGTGCATAGAAAGCACAGAGAGGGATTTTGTATTTCATTGCACATTTTAAAGATCTTTTCTTTTTTAACTTGTTTTGTGATTTTTATAACATCATAAACCCCGTCCTTGCCTTGTAAGACACAATAGATGACTGATGAACAAGCAGGAAGCTAACTATAAGAAACAGTGAGATAAAACCAACACAGCTGAACTTTATAAATATATTAAGCCACACTGTTTACAAATCATAGCTCCTATGTATTTTTAACACAAATTTAATGAAAAAAAACTCTGGCAAACACTTATCAGAAAAAGATGTATCCATGACAACTGAAGAAATGCTTCTACTCTAGTCCTCTAAGCCCTCAGGGGGAAGATATCCCTCTAGTCTTTATAGTACTGGTTAGGTAAAAATCAAGAATCGGTTTTAAGTCAGGCCTTTCGAAATAACAAATATGAGAAAAAATATGAAAAACATATGAAAAAGAGATGGGGGAAGGAGAATATCAGGACACGTTTCCTCACTTCTTTTGTGTTTTTTTTTTTAATATGGTAACTGTACACTCAAAAATTAGAAAATGCTGGTACGAGGACTCTCAAGAAATACGAAATAATGACCATTTTTATGAGCACATTGGAAAACTCCAAGAATCCATCTGCGTGTCAATATCCCACCGTGCTAATCTGATTTTTATTTTTTTTTTGGTCATTTTAGAGCTCTTTTTGGTGCATACTTTGGAATTCTAGAGAGGTGTAAAATTTTCAGGGAGCATTTTCAGTTTCTTTCCATTTCTGCAATAATAGGAAGTTCACCTAGCTTTGAGAGACTTATCTGTCATAATGTTAACAAGTCCATTTTCTCTGGGTTTCCACTTGATATTCTCTCAGTTTTACTTCATTGATACTGTATGTGTGCCTGTTTTCTGTTCATTTAACAAGGTATTTGCTTGAATCAGGCATCTGCATCTATGCAAAAGCCTTTAATAACCTGTTTTGTTGCAACTTCTGCAATGGATGCTCAAGATCTTCTTTAATATGTCTTCTATATTTTGTTTTGTACTAAATAGGACACAACAGTTTTGGAGTCCTAAATGCTGTTTTCTTCCAACGTGGTGCTTATGAAAATGCTGCCCTATACCAAACATGACTTGTGTCAATTGCTTTCTGATGTGTTATGTCAATTAACATAAGAAGAAACTTATTAATTAAACTGAATTTCCAGCACTGTTATTATCACTGTTAGCAAACTGTCCCTTCGTTCTTGAATTTTACTGTCTTCAGAGAGAAGAAACATTATCATTCTATATTGGTAGGCATTGTTAATGTTGGTAAATGGTAAATCATTCTTTTCCATTCCTTTTTTTTCCCTGATCAACTAAGAAAACAACAAATGTAATTGCAGTAATTATGAGCAGCCTTTAAACTGTTCTTCCCAAGATATCAATTTTCATGATACTCATGGGATTGTAGTATCTTTGTCAAAAAGAACATCATCACAACTTGTCAAATACGGTTGAAACAAATGAAGTGGAAGCTACTGGGAAGGGCCAATAGATGGGTAGATAGCATAGCTTCAAAGAAATCTTTCTCATCCCTACTTGCTTTCCAGAAAGCCACTCAGAGATAGCCAAACATCAAGGAAAAGAATAAGCCTCTGTGTCAGGTGAAGCATCCCAGAGATGAACCTGAGATGAAAGCATTCAAATTCTCCCACGTAAAGACCAAAAATCAATCTGAGTTATTTGTATAATTGTATGAATGTGGATAAGGAAACAGAAATTAGTTAGCTACTGCTTGCTTTTTCAGAGTGTAACTAGAAACTGAACCTCTTGTAGCAGATGAATAGAAAAATGCCTATTTTCATGGATGAAAGGGAGCTGAGGTTCCCATCAAGGCATCTTGGTCTCCACAAAACAGATGTCTTGGAAATTTCTGGTCAGAAATGAAAACACCTACAGCTCTGATATATCTGTAAGATTAGGAATCAGGCATGCAGTTATCAGGGTCTTTGGTTTGGATTTAGGCAATCTAAATTATTTCCAAGACCTATTTCCCAGGCCCAGAACCATTCTAACACTTTCTACAGGTAGATCTCTTTTTAGAGCTGTTTAGGATATAATGGAGGATATACTAATGAACAAAATGAACAGACCAACATTTTCCTTCTTGACTGGAAATACTTTCAAACCAATGCTAAAGGTTACTGCACACCATGTCCTTGCAACTAAAAAGAGATGAACATAGAGTCTAATGTTAGACACGGAGAGTTCTGTTCTGAGAAGCAGTCATGTCATTTAAGCCAAGGGGGTACAAAATGAAACACATCCAATTAACACAACAGCAACAAAAATCTCAAAGCCCTGTATGTCTCATTTCAGAACAAGTATCAGTCGGCATGAACAGAAGCAATGGATTTATCCTCATTCTTCAGTGCTTCTCTGAAGTGCAGAGAATGTGTCCCCAGGGGCCTCATTCAGCACAGTAAGTATGGAAACATCAATATGAACTGAGGTAGCAGCCATTTTTTGTGGGCCTGTAGCCAACATTGCAGAAGTAATATGCAGCAGGCAACTTCATGTTTTGCTCTATGTATTTAAATTTTAATCTCTGTGGCAAACACATCACATGAGCACTGTCTTAGAGCACAAGAACATCATTAGTTGTAATATCTATGTCCTGTAGTTTCATCTTTACCAATGAGAAAGAAAGACCATACCAGCTACTCTGCAGGAGTCAACCAGCAGATCGCATTGCACCTTTCCCCCACACTCCTTTTCCTACATTTGGAGCAGGAAGAGAAAGGCATCACTACACCTCCTGCTTGCATCAGATCAGCCCACTACTGCCCACTACTGTTCTCCAGCCCACAAGATGGGAAGGACATGAGGAAGGCATAGCACAGAGCTTTTGGGCTACCCTGCTATCCCCTTTACCCTTTTCCTCCCTCACTCTAATGTGACTATATATGTATATGAAAAACACATACAGAACGACCGCCTACCCTTTCTTTTCCAATACACTCTCTCTTTCACACCATGCCCCTCCTCGGGCTCCTCAGCACCTCCAAGCATTCTGTGTTCTGTTTTCTGATCCTGCCTGCTACCAGGCCAGCCCTACTCCACACCCTGCTCCCAGCACTGCCTGTGGAGCCCAGGTCTTTCCCTCTCACACAGCCCACTCCTTTATTCCTCTCTTTCAACCTTCCTGCAGACTTCCAGACCATCTCCCAAGCACTGTTGCAGACAAACACCAAGATTCCCATCCCCATTGCCCCACCTGTATGAAGATGTGACACATTGAGGAAAGGTGGCTGTTGACCCCAAGGGCTCTCCCAGACCCTTTCCCTCAGCATGTGGGGTGGGCAGTACCACTGCCAAGGTGATGTCAGCAGGCCAAAGGGGGAATCCAATGCTGCATCTTCAAGCCCACTAGTATTCTCCAGCCAGCAAGATGAGTTGGAGGAAGAAGCAGAACAAGAGCTTGCTCAAAACACCAGCCCACAAGAGAAGCTGCAATCTAATAGTTTCAAGTTCCCTTCTCTTTACCTGCTCCTCCTCAGCCTTTGGGGTATCATTTTGGAAGCCTCATAGCATACAAAGATCTACCTCTTTCCCCACCACTGCCACCATACACTCTGCCAAAATCCCCATCAACCGCTCCATTTTGGATCAACACTGGTCAGAGCCCTTTCCTTCTACAGCCAGGAGGCATAGAGACTGCTGCTTCTCTCTCACCACCCTCCTCAAAACCAAAGTGTGGGAGTTGCCAGTGGCTATGACAATGGCCACCAAACCATAGCAGGTTTTCTTCCTGCCAACACAAGTCACTCCATAGCAGGCAACAGGCAAAGGCCTTTGCTGGAGGCTCTACTTTTTTCTCAAGCCTCTGTAAATTCTGAGTGTAAGAGTGGTGCTAACTAACTCCTGCCTCAGGACTTCTCCACATGCTGCTTTCCTCAACTTTCCTTATTCTCCCCTTGTTTTCCCTGGTGAAGTTGGCATTTCCCATTAGCCCTCTACTGCAGGGCTGCAAAGGACAACTCCCTCCGCCAGCGAGCTTCCATCCAGATGCTAGTGGCAGTACATGACATGATGGAGAGCGGCAGAATCTTTTATCATTCTGCATCAGGAATCTTGTACATCCAGAACTCCTCAAAGGACATTCGGGACTTTCCCAGCTTCAACACTTCTGAATTGGCTGCTTTCTGGTCCAGGAAACGGTCACTGGAGAGTGAAGACTGGAAGTAGTAACAACATAAGCAGAAACCCAGCCCAGGGTAGACAATAGTTCTCATGCCTTCTTCCTGTGTGCATTAATGTCTGGAGACCCAAACCCAATCCAGGGTCTGTCACTGGAGTGGACAGATAGGGAAAGCATATCTGTGGGCCCAACTCCCATCCCTAGAGAGGAAACAGACTTCCTCTATATCCCTAGAGGAGGCCACTGCAGTCCACATCTGGACCCTCAATGACAGACCAGAGGGCAGAGCTGGCCACAGCAGGCCAAAGGAAACATGGCCATTGCTGTCATTCCTCCATGAAGATCTCAGCTATGGGATCTCAGAACAGTTCTTCCCATCTTTGCATCTTCAGCCACTCCAGTCAGCACTGAATCCAATATCCATGGCCAGTGGGGGAACAAGCTACTGTCTTTGCTTCCTGCCAAAGACTAATTGTTCTGATAAGAAGATACAGCTGACTCTTGCCACGGCAGACTACAACCTCATCTTCATCAGAGAGGGTCCTATTCAAGGAGAGAAGGGGACTAAGGGAGCTAAATGCTTCCCTGGACTCTGGGGACCACATTTCTGTCTACACAACTTGCAGGTATACAGCACTGCTGGTACCACTAGCACCACCACTGCTGGACAGCAGGTTCCTCAGCTCTCTTACCTCTTTCTCTCAGCATAAAATCCCATCATGAAACTCTATGGAATGGAGGGATGACCTCCAGCAGGGGCTGGCTGCCCTCCTTACACTGAGCAGGGAGGTTTTCTATTGTGTTCTTGCAAGAGACTTTTGCTGATCTAACTGCCAAGCTAAGTTGCTGCAGAGATAGAAAAGCATGGTCTACTTTAGCTGACACATAGATAAAGAGTCTTGTCACCACCTTTGGTAGAACAGTAACCCTGTTTACCTTGGAAATATAACCCAACATGCTCAAAGTCACTGAGGGTATGCCTGTCACCTGATACACCGTGTAGAATTCTCTGTTTAGAATGGGAGTCAGTAATCTAGTTGACTTCCATACCCTGATATCAGGCTCAGAACATTATAATTCCTCTCACTGATACGTGCCTTCCTTGGTCATCTGGTTCCTCCCAAGTGCTATTGCTGAAAAGAGACTTAAAAATAGACCACTGAAAGAATACTACACCCTGGAGCAAACACCACATTTTTTTACTATGCTTCCTCTATCTCAATCTCAGTAGCTGACTATAAACTATTCCTGGCTGAACTGCAACTGTTTCATACAACAACACGTTCCAGAATTATTTTTCTCACATCATCATCCATGGTGATTGCCATCACCTCCTGTAGGATGACACTATCCTATCAACATTTTAACAACCCGATAAAGAATATAAGCTGTATAGCAGCCTCCCAGGAGCTCTGGATCAATACATTAGAGAAGAGGCATATATTTCAGTTGGCCCAAATGTGCTAGAAAGTAAAGTAGGAAGCTGTGGACCAAGCTCTCCTACAACTACATGAAAGCACCAAGGCAGTGGAGGAATTTGCCAGAACTGTTTAACTGAGGATATTCTCAGGCTGCAAAAGCAGGCTGCCCCTCAGGATTCAGCGGGTGTCACATGCAGAAGGTCATACTGGCCCTGGAAGAACTTTAGGACCAACACACCATTGTCTGGTTGCAGACCAGACTTCTTTGGGAGATGGATAATTGCTTCGTTAAGAAGTACAAAACACACTGTTTGCACCTTTGCAAGGGGTACTGCTCCTCAAGTAGGTCCAGAGCCAATGCAAGAATGTGGAAGGATCTTATCTGCAGCCCATTTTCTACATTTGCCACACTGCGAGGGAAAATACTCAGTGACTGACCAAGACTTACTGGAGCTCTTTCTCACTGTGTCTGCAATCTCACACACCTCCACCACATGTCCAGTAGAAAAACTTAAGGCTCTGCATGACCACCAAGGCTGAGCCTCCTGAGATTTTTCCTTCTCGTGCCAGAGAGATATGAAAGCTCTTCTGACAAAAAAAAAAACCAAACTCCGAAACCTCTGCAAACTGAGGAAGGGCTGCAAAGCATCAATGCTTAGCAAACACATAATGTAGCTAAATCTATAATGCAGCTGAAGTCTGTGCTGGGTCCACCCAAATTAGAGCTACATGATAGCAGTGCAGAGCAATGAAACTGTACCTGATCTAAGACCACACAGAGACAATCTGCCATTCACTTTATTCGCCTCCTGGTCCCCCAAACAGAAAAAAAATATTTAACAGAATAGGTCATGGCTTTTTTACAGGGACTCTGAAGGCATTCAGTTTCAACTCCTGCTTCACCAAGTTTCTCTAGCTGCTGCGTACATCCACGGAGTGCTTGCTTAACAGGGTCCTTTTGGCTTCAGATGGGGAGTGAGTCAGGGCTGACCCATTCCAGCCATAACCACTCTACCACCATAGAGTCCTTCTGCTTATTCTCTTAGGGGATGATGGACCTGGTGTTCAGAGAACTAAACTTGTGGCTGGTCTCGTAAGTATACATTACTGACATGCTTCTCAAAGTCTGGTGCTTAAAAGATGTGGCACAAATGGGTCTGCCAAATACTGTACATAGCACCTTCCTCTGCCCAAATAAAATGGGTCAAGAGTTCTGTCCTGGTAAATGCTTACACAGGCTGCTAGCAAACTCGCAGTTGCATTCCACACCAGTGGGGTACATGTCTCTTGCTCTGAGAGCCTACCTCTCTGCTACCAGCCACCTTCTAGCTACTAGTTGGAAAGAGAGGAAGGTAAAGGCATCTTGAGTGCCTGCAGAAGTGGACAGAACATATGCAGTAACATTTTCTTCAGGTAGGGTCTTGGTCATCAATCAGTGAATACTGACCATGCCTCAATACTGCATCAAAACCCTGTACTTTATCCCCGCAACACTGACCAGACTCTGAGACAAACTGCTGGAGTTCTGAACAGACTCCTGCATAGCTTAGGCAGTCCAAGCTGGATTGTGCTGGCATATTCCTTTCTCCAGCTCTTCTGAGATGTCTACACCCCTGGCACAAGAAGCATTCTGCAAGATTTTCTCCAACTTCTGGTGTTTCACAAAGCACTCCTCAGAACCTAGAAGCTCTGTGCTGCAATCAAGTCTCTCACGATCACCAACAAAGGGAAATGTCTTTTTGAGCCAGTGCTGCATAAAACCCACCTCTGTGAGTGGGCAGTAACCTCCTCACTGCATGGAAGGATGGCCCCTGCAGCACCACCAGAACTGTGGACCACTGGCTGTACGGTCAGTCAACCCTACATCACTTGCCTGGTGTGCTCAGATTACACCACATCTCCTACCTCAGGCAAGTCCCACAAGAGTTAGGTCCCTCCAATACCTAGCTCCATGGAGGTCCTCCTAAGGCCTTGGTCTGTGACTCCCAGTTCAACCTACACGCCACTCTGGCAAGCTTTGAACAAACAGATGACCTTCCCTGAGAACACTTATTTGCATTCATGCATCAACTAAACTGCTCTACTTCCTCACCATCACATCCTCACCATCATATACAAACCAGATATACAGTTGTTGAACCACTCATTGTCGGGAGAGGATGAGGAACCCCGGTGGCCAGTTCCTACTCTGTGCTAATCCTCCAGCCCACATGGAACATCTGATGGAAAATCCTCCGTCAAGGAGATAACGCAAGTTTGCAAGTTTGTTCACAGGATCCCCTGACTCATATCTCTTCTGCAATGACAGTCTGACTTCTCCAGAACTTTTTATTTAGACTTTGGCTGCTCTTCTTGCCAATTTAGTTGTACAGCTCCCACCACAAGCCATGTTTAATTCTGTTCCTTGTTAGCTCTTTTTTTCATTTTGCCCCTAATAATTGTCTTTTTTTCATTTTGGTTTTCTTCTTCACTTTTTTGTTTTGTTTTGTTTTGTTATGCTTTTTATGAGCTTGGTGGGCAGGGGGCAGCGTGTATTTACAATTTGTTTGGAATAAGTATAAGCTTGTCCCTCAGATGGGAGTGGACATGTAAGAAATAGTGTAAACAGGGGAAACAGTAGTGATATTATCCCGGAATACTTCTAGCCTCCAAGCAATTTACATCTCAAGTAGTTCCCAAGACAGGGATGTTGCTTCTGTATTTAGTCACCTTTAAAAGAGTTTTCTTCTCTTCATCTGTTCACTTTTTACAACCAAGAAATCCTTTAGTACCCATAGCATCCTATACAAAGAGTTCTTCAGTTTAAGTATGCATTATTTGAAGAAGTGATAGCTTTTCTTTGTTTGAAATTGCCACTTCACTTTCACTAGATGTCTACATTCTGCCTTTAGAATAGATAATCAAATACTTTTGCCCTCTTCATTTTCTCCACGTCATTCATATTGTAGGGAAAATTCACGACTGCATAGACATCTGTCATAATTCCCCTAATCATCTCTTCTCCAGACTTGAGAAATTCCTATGTACTTAAATGTCTTCACAAACATAAGCCACACCACACTTTTGACTGTCTTTTTGCCTTTTTTTTCTAAATCATTTCCAGTGCAATTATGTCTTTTCTGAAATGGGAATGAAAAAAGACAACACATGCTATTCAAAATACAGGCACAGCATAGATTCGTGCATAGTAGTATAATGCTTTCTCATTTTATTATCTTTTTTTTTTTACTAATTATTAACATTTAATTGGCATTGGTATTGGTACTAAGAATTAAGCTATCCATTCAAGACCTCCATCACTGTGAATGTAACACTGTAATTGTTTTCTTTGTTTATCACTTCACATATATCTACTTCAAATCTCACCCATAATTTTAACATCTAGTCATTCAATATTGTAATATCCTTTTGAAAATCTCTGCGTCCAGCATCTTGTTTGCTCCCCCAAATAATTTATTATCATTATGATACTTTGTTATTTCATTATTTACCTTCGTTTTCTATACCATTCATGGATATGCACAATCTGAAGAAAGATCCCTGTGAAAATTGTCCATTTCTTGCTAATCCTAATTCCTATCTTTACTCAGCTACTCCGTAAATTTAGGAACTTCCCTGTGATACAACAGCAGATTCATGTCTTTAACAGCTTTTACAAATGTGCTTTCAGTGTGCCACCGAATCTCCTTTATCAGTATGTTTATGAACCCTTTCTAAGACATATAAGGCATCATTATTTCCCGCAACAAGAGTAGCATTAACTCTTTCTCAGTATATTTTACTTTTTCATGCATACACTGGTACTGTTCTTTAGAGTAACATTGATTAGCTTGCCTGGTATGCCTATCTCTTTTATTTGCCCATAGTTTCCTACATCTTACAATTAGTTTAAAAACTGGCTTCACATTACCTACCGTCCAATCCTACAGTACCAAAGTAATTGTAACAGTACATAACAGTACAAAAAAGACAGGGATCTCTTGGAAAGACTCCAGTGGAGGGCCACAAAGATGGTGAAGGGCCTGGAGCATCTTCCCTATGAAGAAAAGCTAAGTGTCTAAGGGTCTGTTTAGCCTTGAGAAAAGAAGACTGAGAGGGGACCTGATCCAGATCTATAAATATCTAAGGTGTGGGGGGCAAAGTGGCGAGGCCAGACTCTTTTCAGCGGTGTGTGGAGACAGGACAAGGGGAAACGGCCAGAAACTGGAGCATAGGAAGTTCCGCACCAATGTGCGCAAGAACTTCTTTACAGTGAGGGTGACAGAGCACTGGAACAGGCTGCCCAGGGAGGTTGTGGAGTCTCCTTCTCTGGAGATATTCAAGACCCGCCTGGACACCCACCTGTGTGACCTGGTGTAGGGAACCTGCTTTGGCAGGGGGGTTGGATTCAATGATCTCTGGAGGTCCCTTCCAACCCCTATGATTCTGTGATTCTGTGATAACACAATCAGTAGTTCAACTTTTTCAGCCTCAGACTCCTCCAGAAGTCTTGCACGAATACCACTTAATGATATTTTATTCTTTTGTCTACCTACTTTACAACATCATGTACTGAGGTTTCAATCTGAAACTGAGCTTCTGATGCATCTTTAGCATGGAAAAATTCCAGAGGATAAACTTTCACAAATTCCACCACAACAAGCAGATGCAAATAAATATTATTTAATGGCATAAGGGTTTTGGTTTTGTGTTTTTTTTTTAAATTATTATCTGTTTGCTTGCTTGCTTGATTTCTGCTATGGTCTTAAACTCTCTCAGTCACCTAGAGCCTCTTTGGTAACAACATTATGCAATAAATTCTGATCATTGCATAAGGGAAATTACTTGATTTTTTTCAGTCCCTTTGACTGGTTCCTGGAGCAAATGTTTTAACTTTTACATTGCACTCAACTTACAGCCTACACATAGATTTAACTGAAGCCCACGTTACCACTGAGTTTCCTGCATTCACTGTCTCTTCAATTTTTCAGTGGCTGTCACTGTCACTTGTCACCAACCTGACTAGTGACAGTAAATGGTCAATAATTCCATAATAATATAATCCCCAAAACTTATTTTCCCTATTTAGGTCTGGAACATCAATCCACATGAGCGTTTGGACCACCATACTATTTTCTCCACTTCAGTTAAGAATTTCTGCAATGACATTTTCCCCATGAACTGTGTCTGATCAGCGTCCAGAGCTACAAACACATCCTCCCAGGATATAGAGACTGTTTCCTTTTATAAATCTAGTACACTCCTGGACTTGAGAACTTGCAGCTTAAACTCACAAAGAAACATCTCAATTATCCAATCCCATCTCCTTAAAACAGGTGAGGCTAGAAATATTCCGTTCTTTAGTTATATTGTCCATTGCTGCACTTGAAATACTTTTTTTTTTTCTTTTTTTTAGAAAAATATTGCCTTTTACATATTCAGATGACTGAGAACTCCGTATAATTCTTGGTAAATTATTCCAATAGTTAAGTATTTTCACTATTTGATTGTTTGCCTCAATTCCAATCCAAACATGCCAGCCATCTTTCCACTGCATCTTAGTTGTTTTCTGCCAGGTTGAAGACACAGATTGTTTTGATGCTTTTTCTTCACTCGAGCACTTAAAAACTGTCAGCGAGTCATCAGTGTAAGATTTTATTCACGGTTCACATACTCATTTTCTAACAATTCTTCTGACCTGCAGCACTTCCCAAAGTGAGAATAATATAATTAGACAAAGACGTTTCTATTATTTTTTTCCCCACAAACACCAAATACAGAGAAAATACAACCTTCTCTCTTCACTTCAATATCCAGCTCTTCATAGATCAAAGAACCACAGCTTCTTTGCCTGCGGGATCGCAACAGAAGCTATTGATCCACTGATTATCTGTTCAGACATCTCTAATCTTTTTCAATGTGACTGCTTTCTATTATAGAGCTCTGGTCCTGTACCTACTGTTCACATTCTGTCATTAAATATATGAGTTCACATTTAGTTACTTTAAAATACACACTGTTATTCAAGATTCAGTAATCCTAATTAATTAAACTGTTCCATTTCAGTAACTTATCTTTTTCATTTGTACTTTTGTTTTTAGTACTTCATTCAATCCTTCTTTCTACGAACTTTATCAATATTTTAGATTTCCATGTTAAATCACAGGTACTGACACCTATATTGAAAAATATGGAATCAGATAAGAAACACGAACATTCCAAAAATGATTCTATCTTTGTTGCTATTCTGATGCACTTAAAATGCACTATATTCATATAATAAAAGAATAAGTACTAAATTTTTTGCTAACTGATCAGTGTTTTATATAATTTATATATATATATATATATATATTTTTTTTTTTAAATGTAGACCTATCCCCAAAATTATAGGTGAAATTATTTCCATCACTGGCACTCTTGACTGCAGGGAGTCTCACTGATGTCGTGATATGAAGTTAGCTTGATGAGATCTGTTTTGAATAGACCCATTCTTGACTGGCATCTTGTGCTTCTAATATTTTATTGGGAATTATATCAGACTGACAAAGTAAATACCCAAGTCACCTCACAAAACTTTTAAAGTTTTGATAAAACCCAGCTTTCCACCTCACCTTCCGCAGTATTTCAAGATGTACTGGGGAAAAAAACCCAACAACCTACAGCTTCGAATTTTTGCCCAACTGTTGAAACACTCTTCAGCGCAAGTTATCTAGAACTGGCTATTTTAAGTACCAGTCTGACATTATTGTTGTCTGCTGTTGGAAAACATACATATTAAATGAGCTGAAAACTATTTTTCTCTACATTCCCCCAAGAAAACAGGCCAAAAATACGTACCGATCAGCTAGTTCACTTTCTCTGCTTCAACGCACATCAGTCTATAGAAGTGACTGCCTCCCAGGTACCAAATAACTACATGTAAGAGTTTGCAGACTGAGTATGTTTTCCTGCAGATATATTCCTCAAAATCACATCAGTAGTGTTGTCCACAAAAATAAAAGTCTTTGGGCAATCAGCAACATGCTCAAAACAGCTGTCCTGCACTAATGACCTTCTCTGATACATTTATCTTGCACTTGTTTTTTAGTACGGTTTCCTTAGAAAAGTAGTCTTATGCAACTGGGCTATTTGTTAGCTTTCTCCCTGCAACAACTTTGGAACCATAAACTTATTTCAATAAGCCTGACAATAGAGAAAGAGAGAGGTCTCAAAGATGATCAGTTTGTGGACGCTTCATGACAACTTGTTGCAAGGTCAGTGACAGGGTCTCCATTCAGAATCTTATTGGCAGAAATAAGCTCTTATCCCAGAGCTCTTTGGCTGATTTTTCAAAGTGATCAGATACAGAACAGCTCAAAAGAAGAAAGGCCAGACTAGAAAGAAGTAGGAGCTATTGCTTTATTAAGCGAGACCAAGCACAAAGCAGTCTGGGAGGAAAGGTGTACCTTTGTCCCTTTTTTTGCTTTTCTACGCCCCAGCTAAGAGAGATACAAGATATCCAGATGCTCTTCTTCATGTATGCCCACCTTTTCTGAAATACGTAGAAACAGAGGTTTCTACAGGGTCCTTTGCTCTTTTCCCTTCCACCTGTGTGCATGCAAGTAAACAAATAAATCCCTAATGCCATGATTCAGTTTCCTTTCTCATCACCTTTTCCTCTCAGAATCACAGAATCACAGAATCACTAAGGTTGGAAAGGACCTATAAGATCATCTAGTCCAACCATCCACCTATCACCAATGGTTCTCGCTAAACCATATCCCTCATCACAGCATCCAAACATTCCTTGAACACCTCCAGGGTCAGTGACTCCACCACCTCCCTGGGCAGCCCATTCCAGTGCCTGACCACTCTTTCAGAGAAGTAGTATTTCCTAAAATCCAGCCTAAAACTTCCCTGGCACAGCTTGAAACCATTCCCTCTAGTCCTATCACCAGTTACACGAGAGAAGAGGCCGACCCCCAGCTCACTACAACCTCCCTTCAGGTAGTTATAGAGAGCAATAAGGTCTCCCCTGAGCCTCCTCTTCTCCAGACTGAACAATCCCAGCTCTCTCAGCCGCTCCTCATAAGGCCTGTGCTCCAGACCCCTCACCAACTTTGTTGCCCTTCTTTGAACACGTTCCAGGGCCTCGATGTCTTTCTTGCAGTGAGGGGCCCAGAACTGGACACAGTACTCAAGGTGCGGCCTCACCAGAGCTGAGTACAGGGGGACAATTACTTCCCTGCTCCTGCTGGTCACACTACTTCTGATACAAGCCAGGATGCCATTGGCCTTCTTGGCCACCCAGGCACACTGCTGGCTCATGTTCAGCCGAGTGTCAACCAACACCCCCAGGTCCCCCTCTCCTAGATTTCTCCCTCCCATTTCTTACCACTGCCACACTTATACATTGAATGGGAAAGGAGGAACCAGACAGTGTGTCTCCTTGATATGTACTGCATACACTATACTTGCCACAACAGATGTCACTCCACACAACCTTCAAATATTTTGTGGGGATGAATAAGAAGAAAAAGGAACGGGGTGTTCACCCAGGTGCTTACCCTGCCCCTTTCAGTCTCCTGTCATGCACCCACTCTGTTGAATCTGAAGTAGATGAACTCAAAGTGAGTGGTCTTTGGCTTCATTTCTCTTTCTGTCGATGCTGTGAGCCATCAATACACTTTGTGCAGCACAGCCAGTGAAAGAGCAACACAGAAAGTATGGGCTCCTCCAGCCTTACTAACATCTGCATTGCATCTCCCTCTGACTGTATACTGACCACTCCATGTATGAAGTCCAGCAAATCTGCTAGCTAGATTCAGCAGATCAGATTTGATCCAGTGGATGACAAATGAAGAGCATCCAGTCTGCAACCCAGTGACTGATGCTGTGCATGAACACACACAGCTAACACGAGCTAGTTTTTCCACAATTGCCAAGTTAAGCAGATGTGGAGAGGACTTCAGCTGACAGCTGGAGTTCTTAAAGTGAGGTGAGATAGTCTGTGGAATATGGTATTCCAAGTAGTTAAAGCGATGGACAGGAGAAGTATAGTAGGAGTGTACTAACTGTGCAGAAACTTGCAGTCCTCTGACAGCACAGGATTGAAGTACTGGGTAATTCTGATTCAGAAAGTCAGTCACTTCAGGCTTTAGGTTCTAAACATAGGATCACAGGATAATTCAACCTGGAAGGCACCTTTTGAGTTCCAAACTCCTGCTCAACTCAGAGTCATCTGTGAAGTTAGACCAGGTTTCTCAGGACTTTAGTTTGTCTGGTCTTAAACAGACAAAGAATGGACACTGTACAACCTCACTGAAAAACTACTCCAGCGCTTGACACTTCTCATGGTCATAAATGTTTTCTGGTATCTAGCGCAAACATTTCTGTTTTCTCTTCCCTCATACTCCAAAAGTACTACTAATTTCTTAGAATATTTTTCCAAGATTTCATTTCCCTTCATAAAACGTGTTTGCTGCTGGCTTTTGCGCAAAGAAATGAGAGACACCACTGGGAAAAAAAACCTTGAGTTTTCCATTCATTTAAATCCCTTTGAAGAATTAAAGAGAGATCTTATCGGACTAGCCAGAACAATCAATCCTATATGTCTAAGCTATGGTCAAAGGTACACTCACAATGCATTCAGAATGGAATACATTCAGATATGTAGGCAGGCCTGAAATATCTTGAATTTGGCTAATTCCATTACAGAAGATAATCAAGCTGAACTTTGCATGTAGTTGGCACTCGGATATCTAGAGGTTTCCAGCCAGATTTTGCAGCCTTAACTGTCCAGCAACCTCAGTGAAAACCGGCTTTACATTCACTGAAATTAAGTGCAGCTATCATGAGAGGCACTGGGCAGCGAGGAAATGTGATGGAGCGAGTGATTATCACCAATATACAGACCTGACTTGTAGCTGTTATCAGAGGCAGAAGCCAGCTGTGATGCTCAAAAGGGCTCTGGATTGTTGTGTAACTGATATAACACCATGTAACAGAAAACACGTATGACACTGAGATGTGAGTGGGTGCATCCGCGGGGAAGGTGACTGGATATCCACTTAGTCCTTTAAGATCACTTTTCAACTTTTCTCATACTCAAAGAAATACAAGCCTAATCATTGCCACTGTGATTTCTGGCATCCCCTATAAGACTGAAAGATGTAATATGATTTCATTTCAGTCTTACGCATATGGAACTGCTCTGCTATGATCCTCTCCATTACTTTCCCCAGGGAGAAATAACTGGAAATTGTATACTTAGGAAAGAAAATGTGAAGTTGAGGAAAGAAAATGTGAAGTTGAACATCACCAAACATGCAAACTATGACTTCTAACTAGATCATAGAAAAATGTCCACGAGGGAGATGGAAAAATCACATGGTTTACTTAAAATTGGAATGGAAAAAGGCCCAGAGCAAGCTCAGGGCACAATCCTGCATTGGCCCCTGTGTGGTGACTAAACTAAATGTGACTGATTGAGATCTTTCTCGCACTAATTAAACCCCTCAAATTCTGAGTTCAAAATCTGCTACATGCAAATTCCAAGGTAAAAACAACAGAAGCATAGCATCCTTCTCCTATCTCTGGCTTCCTCTTGAAAAGGCAACACAGAGCCTGTATATTAAGCTAATTCTGCAAGAATCTAACCAGCTACACCACATAGCAAGAACACAGAGTTCTACTCACGATAGGGCATTCATTTCCAACCACATCCTAGAGCTCAAACCTGGCACTTCAATGCACTGTTTTCCCAAAACAAGGAATACAACCAGTAACTCCATGAAGGCTGAAAGCTGTCCAATGAGAACCGTTTTGAGCAAGCCTCCCTAGGTAGGGAAGCCCAACCAAAATCAAAAGATCCAACCTGCACCCAGTTCAGCCTCCAGTACTCTAAAGAGATGCATATGAATGTAAATCTATAATCTACATGTATGAATGATACTTGCAACACATTAGTTATACTGGGTTTTTGTAACACAGATACCAGATCAGAGATCATAAAAATCCTGCCATGCATAGGAACAACTACCTTCATGGTTAAGCATAAAAGCTTTGTGGCATTCCCAAGTCCAGAGTGGATGCTACCAGATGCACACTTACTATTTATCTGAATAGTGTTGTGAGGGACCAAGAATTAATGCTATCGTAACAACATGCACTGTTAAAAGTGGTACAGGACATTTGTCAGACAACGGGAAAATAATGTCCTTGGCAGTGTGTGTGCATAAACAATACGGGAAAGGCAGGAAAAGAGGCAATGCATGTTTTGATGTGCTGCAGCACACAGACCCGTGTGAGTTTAAAGAATCTCAAAAGAAATATTGCAGTGATCTTTGCCATGGAAACATTCCAGAAAACATAAAAGATTTCTTTAGGTCACAAGGACATTTGTGACCAGTTAAGAAAGACAGACTAGTTGTGGGAATTAAAGCCTAAGGCAGAAATTGGAGGCTGTAGTGTAAAGTTTGCTTCTGCACGAGTACACTGCTTGTGCTCACAAAGGGCTTTCCAACTAATTCAAGAGGTGTCACAGCAGCAGACTTTGATGTAGCCACTCAGATTTACTTTGGGGACCTGGTTTGATCTGCTTGCCCTCGTAGTCTTCCCAAATGTCAGAGTGCCTGTGTGCTTTCGGGAATGGCTGGAGAGAGAGGTGTTTCACCAAACGAGCTGTTTTTCTCTCAAGGGCTGTTTGGGTGGCTCGAATGACGTGTTTCCATGTATCTGATGTCTTCATATGCTGTGTGCATAGAAATCATTTTTTTCTGTCGGAAGGAAAGCGTGCCCCTCAGTCCCAATTTTACCTAGAGGGATCTGCACTTAGCTATCGAGAGACCTCGAGAGATCGAGGGATATATGCATGTGTGTAGGAGGAGAGCTAGGTTTGCATAGCCTAAAGGCTTGGAATCCTCTCCCGAAAAATGTGTGGCCCAGCTATTTCTCCTACCGCGTCCCCTCGAAATGGCTCCGCGAGAAGGGAAGGATTTCGTTTTGCTCGCCGCTTTCCCCTGAAGCGTATGTAAGGGGGAAGGAGGAGAGCAGACGTGCAGATCGCGCAGCGTTATGTATGCTCGGGCGACAATAAACTGCTGCCGAGCGAAACAGGGAGCCGCCGTCCGCCAGCCCCCGCCGCGGGAGGCACGCCCCGCACCCTCCCGGAGGCAGCGCGCCGACCCGCACCTCTCGCCGCGGAGATGCCCCCGGCCGCGCCCCGCACCGGCCCTGCGCTGTCTCTCGTCCCGCCGGGAGCGGGCAGGGTGCGGCGGGGAGCGGTGGCGGGCGGCTAATGGCGCTGAGCAGCGGCGGGGAGGAGGGGGCTACGAGGGGCGGCCCGCGCCCCACCGCGCCGGGACCGTCGTGCGGCGGAGCGGGGGCTGCGGCCGCCTGAGCATCCCCGAGCGCCGTCCCCGCCGACGCCTTACCCACGGTGCGGGATCCGATGCAGCCCATCACTCCGGCAGGTCTCCGGGAAGAGGCGGCAGTCTCGGCGGCGAGGAAGCGGAGGACGAAGATAACGGGGAGAGGTCGGAAAGGAGCCGGTGCCTTCAGCGGGCAGCGCCGGGCTGGCCCTGACGGGGCCGGCGTGGGGTCATGGCCAGGTACGAGCGCGGGCTGCCCCCGGCGCGGAGACGCGGACCGGGGGATCCCGCGGGCCGGCAGCGCGGCGCCGATTGGCTGCCGGCCTCCGCGGCCCGGGGAGGCAGGGC